>JAHWFP010079504.1:0-14754 GCA_023313725.1 Lithobius niger
CCAAGTTTCTTTTTCATTATAAATGCCACGGAAGTTCTACCACCTTTAAATCCAATCTTCGATTTGAGCTTGGCCATAACATTATCAAGAGTTGGATAATTACCTTCTCGGTGAATTTCAGTTATTGCTGCTCGAGCGGCTGACAGTTGAAAGTCGTCCAAACTTGTTACCGTTGGCGCCTTTCTTGGACGTTTGTTCGCCGGCGTTATGAACGGCGGAATTGTAGCGTCTGCTGCGGCTGGAGTGGCACTTGTTGCGGGGGATGGTAGTTGCGCGCCTTCGTTAACAATTTGTTTAACACAACTGAAAGACACCTTTGTTGCATCCGAAGTTTCTTGCAAAACTGCGTTCTTGCTCTTTGTGGGTTCCTTGCTTCGCAGGTACCAATAGACATTCCAAACAATTTCCCTAGCTTGGCTGTGAATGATTTTACCTCTTTTCCCGATCGAAGACGCGTTAACGGAAGCCATTTTGCGACTGCTGTACTGGCGGTTTTTTTTACCCATGATGCTAGTCGTGGTGTTCTACTGAAGTGGACAATCGATATTTTATGTAAGCCACGCCCAGTTTACAAATCGCGTAAGGGATTATAGCTCCTAATTAAAATAAATAGTTTTAATTTCCCTTGTTGGAAACTATACATCTTCATCTAAGCCTAAGCACATCCATTCATCTAAATTAGAATCGCTATTGCAGCAGTTTAAAGATAGCACTTGCTGTAAAATGACGCAAAAATCAAAGCGCTACAACGTAGATAAACTATCATAGCTCAGCTCCTAATTAAAATAAATCATTTTAATTGCCCTTGTACGAAAATACATATCTTTTCCTTTCATATAAGCCTAATCACATCCATTTATTTGAATTAGAACCATTACTGCAGCAGTTTAAAGATAGAAATTGCTGTAAAAAGACGCAAAATTCAAAGCGCTACAACGTAGATAAACTACCATAACTTAGCTCCTAATTAAAGTAAATCGTTTTAATTACCCTTGTTCGAAAATACATATCTTCATCTTTGGTGTAAGCCTAATCACATCCATTTATCTGATTTAGAACCGCTACTGCAGCAGTTTAAAAATAGAACTTGCCATAAAATGATGCATAACTCAAAGTGCTACTACGTAGATAAACTGCCGTAGCTCAGCTCTAATTCAAATAAATCGTTTTAATTACCCTTGTTGTAAAATACACATCTTTACCTTTCATGTTAGTGGATCTTAATTAGAACTAACATACCAGTTGTTTAAAATCAGGAATTATAATACACATATGTGCTGTTGTATCTGTAACATGCATCAACGGCCTAATAGAACTTAAATGACGAATTTCGGCCGGAAGGGTTAATTTTACGAAAAATATGAAGGAAATAGGAAATACTGAAGGAAATTTTATTCTTAACATAATTTGTAACCGTTTATTTTCGAGTGGATGGACAGTTTAGGAGCTAGAAGCAAAAAACTGTTTTTTGGTCGCCATTTTTGGACGCCATCTTGAATTCCGGGTTTAGGAGGAGAAATTTGACTTGGCACCGGGAAGATTCGGATTCAGCATGCGCAAATTAGGTTAAAATCGCTCGGTGCCAAAAAATCTCAACATTTGCTGTTGAACTCATTTTAGAGCATCTTTTCTCTGCTCTTTTAATTTACTTTATTTTTCTCTAGTGACAATGTGTATAAATATGCGTGTGAGATTAATAAGGTATATAAGGTCACTATGCCAGAAGTTCATAAACTGAAACTTTCTAGAGACGAGCTTACTGCTCTCTCATAGTGTTGATTCTACAAATTATAAGTTTGGTTGTTTATAAGGCTGTACCGAGCACATTTTCCCCTGCCGAGCCGATACCGAGCCGAGCGCTCAAAAAATGCCTGGTACACCGAGCATAACCGAGCCGATCAGTGATGCCGAGCAGAACCGACCACCTTTATTAATCACAGAGTGCTGCCGGAAGTACCAGCTTTTTTCACATTTTCTCACATTTCAATTTTCATTTTTTTTTTCACATACCCGCTTTTCATTTTTTTTCACATACCTGCTTTTCATTTTTCTCACATCCCTAATTTTCATTTTTGTATCACTATTTCTTCGTTTTCATATACACACCAGTTAAACAATTCCTTAATACATTTTTTTTCTTTTCCAGTAACCATTGTAATTTCTCTGTAATTTCACTAAAGAGAGCGAAAGCGAATTCAAAGAAATTCCGGTAAAAAAAACTATCAATTTTTTTTTGTGTTCTAACAACAGACATGTCTAGTCATTTCAGGCCAAATGAAGACGGATAATTTGATTGTTTTCTTCTTCAATAGTGCGTTTTGTCTTATTTTTCACACAACACTAGTGTTTTTTTTTTTAATTTCCCCTTTTATTTTACCACTGGCAAATTTTTAATTTTCAATTAAATTAGTGCTGGTGACACTAGAACTCTGAGGTTTTTCTTGATGAAGGTAAAGTTTCTTAAATTTTTTTCAGGTTTCAGAGATCACCTTAATGGTGAAACAATACTTCCAGTGGTACTAAACCAGTAACCATGTGCACGTTATGCCTAAACAAGAGCCTTCCGCTGTAATGTACTGCTGCGGTTATCAAGCGTAATATGAAAGAGAATGTCCGAAAAAACATAAAAAAAGTAGTTAATCTGCATGAATTACTTGTAAATTTAGTGCATTGATATATTGGATTCTGTGGTAGTCTTTCAACTTTTGTGCAGCAGGAACATGCATAGATCATAATCATCGACTGTAAATCGCCAAAATGAAGCTCGCGTTCAAAGTCCAGTGGTCACAGGATCGCGCGCCAAGACTAAAAGCGAGCCACGCTGCTCGGCTCGGTTAAATGGACGTAATTGCTCGTTATCCCGAGAGTGCCGATCATGCTCTGTTCGCCGAGAATCGGCTCGGCAGCTCGGTATCGGTGCAGCCTTAGTTGTTAAGTAGTTGTCTGACGAGTAAACGCTAAAAACATCTTTAACTCTGGCAGTGCCTTCTTAGCCTCCCGTATATGGGCATAGCGTCGTCTGCTAGTTGAATGCAAGTGTTGTATAAATACGTATAGGTGTAAACATGTCATAATTTACATATGGGGGCTGCCATTGTGGAGTGACTGACTTGAGATGCTCTTTGAAGTTTCTATTTATCGCATATAGACATCAGTGGTCTGGCACCCTAAAATAGTGCATTTAGCTGTCATTTTTTTATGCCAATATACATACAGAGATACATGGTCGTCCATCTTTTTATTTGCTACATCGTAATGCAATTCACCATGTAATCCCTATCCGAATACGAAACTGAAACTAGGCCGAGACTGATGATAGGTAGTTTCGGGTCTCCAAATTGGATGTCATTACTGAAGATGACTATGTCGTTGCACGGTACATCATTTGGCTCGATGACCCTTACCTTTGGGCTCCATTGAACATCACCAGCTATGCCACATCATGGTACTGTCCACCGTGTTAATCATAATTGTGGGCATCCACCATTACCTTGTTGTACAGTACATGGTTCTGATCCATCATTACATCGTGATACTGTGCGTTTGACTACTACTAATAGTGCCCCGACAACCTATGGATCAACAGGTGGTGGGTCACCGACGGTCAAGTGTGGCCAATGGGTGGGTAGCTCACTGGTGTTCACTGGTAGTCAATGGTGGATACCGGTAGCAGTGAGCCAACTGATGGTGGGTCACAGGGGTCACTGGTGTATACCGGCAGCCCGGTGAGTGTACTGGTAGTGTGTCACTTCAATTTTTTCACAGTTTTCCTGCTAATTTCGAAATGCGGTAAGTATCCGAAATAATTGGAACATCAACCCATTTACGGTAGCTAAACTATTTGTTACAGAAATGATTCTGAAAATTGGTAAATAAAGCTATACATTTTATTTAATTTCATGGTAGCATTCATTGCAAACCTATCAATCTTGAATTTACTCTCATAGAATAAGCACACAAAGTACAAACAAGCACGCTTCAAACGATGTGCTGGAGTGGGCATCCCTGCAATGCACGTACGCGAAAACAGGACATAAAGACTACTTAATTACGTGGTACAAGGCCATACAAAATGCAATTTTTGATAAGTTGTAGAAACATCTACAAATTATAGCAGCAACTGCAAATACAATAACAACGGTATTGGAAACTTTTGATTGCCACTAACATTCCAAAATCATGTTCGCTGATCCAAAAAAAACAAACTGTATACTAAACTGTATACCTCGTAATTATTAGCAAAAACAGTATGGTTTAAGTCTATTTTCGTCAGTACAGTACGACTGATTACCGTACTGGTTCACACGCTCAACATTCCTGTCCACGGTAAAAGTGTTAGTATCCTCATAAAACCACACCGTTCCCTCAAAGATTCCTTCACTCGGTTTAACTTGGAGAGTAATTTGGAAATTTGAAGAATTATCTTTCTTGCCGTATTCTCCAATACCTACTACTTGTACTCTGGCTTCTAGGATAACATCCAAAGTGATTTTAGCACAGGAGTGGTTAGATTTTGTAGCTAGAATTGTATTGATAGTTTGGACTATCAACTGAGCTCCTTTTTGGACTTGGGCGTCATTCACATCAACTTGTTCCCTACGAATGCACGAACAAAAATGTTGTGGTATTGCAGCATCTTCGCAATTCCGATTTTCCGGAACCTCGCTGCTAATCAGACTAATACCACGGTCAGTGCGCTTCGGGACCTGTGATTTACCTGTAAAGTTAAGAATGTCACTAAGTGTGGCAAACATGTCAAAAGGTGTAGCCAAGCGTAGTTGATTTGTCTGGAGATTGTGAAAAAGCTGTGGGTATTTCTTTGGTAGGCTGTGTGGTACTAATATAAAGGCAAAGGGCAACTTGTCCTCCATTCGCCCAACGTATGTGGTTCGAATCTGACCGAATCTGTAACCATGGTCTCCAAAGAAGATCATGAAAGTGTTGTTGAAGTGGCCATTTTCATTGAAATTCTTCAAGAAATTCCTAATGGGCTTGTCCTGATAGCTTAGCTCATTGAAGTCGTCATGGCTAAGACGTGTAAGAAAGTTTAAGGCGAATAAAGGCTCTTCAGGAAATTCAGCTAGAAAATCCTCAGTCCACTTCAGGATAACTTCTATTTCTGGACGTTGATTATTACACCCTCTCTTTCCACTTATTACTAATGGTGACCCCTGGACGGCCCACGAAAACGGTCTCAGATAGTAATCCGTGGGTGGCTTGTCGAATCCTCGCCTCGCATAGTTGAAAATAGAGATTGTGGGGATGTCTTCACTAAAAAGTGTACGATATCCTGCCTTAGCGTATTCCTTCCATATTAAAGGAAGTTCATTTGCCGGTGTTTTGGTAGTATTTACTACCGATGCTTCATCTTTACCAGTAAGAAAAGCGATCATGTTTGGATATGTGTTCGTACCAACCTTATTATATCCTTGCAAGTCTACGTGTATAAGGTTTTTCTGAATATAGGCGTGGGTTTTCTTCATGTGTCGCAAGAACTGGTTTTTCGATACAGAGTCGAGGCCAAGAAGTACGACGTTGAATCTTGTCACGTTGGGTGTTGCTTTCCATTGTGCTTTTGCATTTTGAACTCGTGATTCCACTTCAGTTTTTCTTTGTATGAATGGAAAGTAATCAGTGAACACCATCCTGTTTTCAGCACTGAAACACTCAACCATAATGAAATCAGCTGTGACATGAAGAACACTTGAAAAATTCACCTTATTACCTGTGTGAAATTCGTTCTCACTTTTCCACGATATAGTTTTATAATAGCACTTCGTGTTGTTATAATATTTAAGAACTTCTTTGTCATCTTTCATGCGCACTCGATGCAGACCATCAACAACCACTAGCGGTTGTCTTTTGTCACAACGCAACTCTCCATAATGTTTCACCATATGTGCGACGGTGGAGTCAAGTGGATCCAGGATCGGAATTTTACATCCAGCAGTATCTACAGCCAAATTTCTGTACCTTGATAGTGATGGTTTTCTTGTCACTTCGAACGACATGTATTCAACCAGGCCGAGAGAGTAAATCAAGCCTATGACAATAATCAGAAGAAGAGCTGCGCCGGTCCGTCCATAGAGCATGTTGGTGACTTCCAGTCTGAAAATATAATGAAAATTTTATTTTAATTAGATTGCTTATTAAACTGTCATTTATATTTACTTTTTCTCCCCTTATCATTGTAAAATTCCTACATTTATATTCACCATTGTCCATTAACGACCGTGATCCTGATGACAATTGTTATCACTCTAGCAATTTTTTTTAATTCATTGTGTTTATCCACAGCCACCTACAGTAAAGGCCGGACCAGCTTTGCCTTCCACAATGTTCCGCTAGAAGGCGTGAAAAATACCGATGCGATAAGTTTGCCAACTGGCGTCATCGGTTGGCAGAATTTGGAACCCTCGTCGGTTAGTTTGAAATTTCGCCGCTTGGTGTAGAGATGGCAGCACCTAGCAAACTTGCGCTTCCTTCTAAGTCAATGGTTAATTTTACGCGTCTAATTTGTGATGATCTGATGTGGACTTTACTGTAGGTGGCTGTGGTTTATCCCAAGGGATTCATACGCGAGTTGTCATTTGTTGTAAGCCGGGTACTTTCTTTTCACCCAACGATCTATAGAGATACCAGAAAAGATGTTAAACCATCGTCAGTACATTAAATAAAACATGTGCCAAGGTTTCATTTTTGTGCCGCGATAATGATTCCCTGCATCTTGTTGGTGTATGAACTTGCTTCTTCTTAGCTATTTAAGCAACATCGGGATGAGGGTACTACCTGCTAGATTACCGAAATTAAAACATTCGTCGGGGGAAGGGGCGGGAGGAGATCAGTACGGCAATATCCAGGACACTGAACATTGTCTACAGTGTCACCTTGTCAACAATATGTATAGGGCGACACTACACTGACCAGACCAAGAGATTTTTTAAAGAAAAAGAACATAAAATACTCTCTAAAATCAAAAGATTTTGAAAACTTAGTAGCCTGGCATAAACTAGATTCGTTAAAGCACCAAGAAGTGGTTTACCAAGAAGAAAAAAATCAGCAAATCTACGTACACTTGCAATCATACATCTAGCATCTATGGGCTATTTTGGCGGGAGTGGTGAATATGTCGTCACACCACGGTCCTAATCTACCCTGCAGTACATCTTCATAAAAGCAATACTACCGGAAGTCCGTAATGAACTATCTTCTCTAGTCGCTTCATCTTTGGTGTCTTCTACTCAGTGCTCGTAGCGTCCCCAAAAACTTAAGTCACTTCCGGGCCATTTTAGCTCAATGTAAATATGACTTAATTTTTGTTGTGGAGACATGGCTCAGTGAGGTTTTTTCAAATGCAATGATTGTGGGCGATCTCCCCTACAATTTATGTCACTGTGATCGACCAACCCGAGCATGTGGCATCTTAGTAGCTTATCGACAGGATACAAATCTTGCAATGGTTTCTACTGTCTCCGATTGTGAGGCTTTTTGTGTTTTTTTGCCCACGTTAAACATTAATTTTATGCTGTGTTACTTACTAGATAGCTTCTCATTACCTGCTGTGGAGCTCTTGGGTTCTTACATTTGTTCCGCGTTCAAGCATCGATCCTCTAATATTATATTGGGGGACTTCAATCTGTCTTCAGTAAATTGGCAAACTTTGATTGCACAGGCTAAACCACATCGAGATTTCCTTAAACTTATTGCTTCTCTTGGTTTGACCCAACACATTGACTTCCCTACAAGGGGGATGCGTACTCTTGATCTAATCTTCACCCATGAAGATAGACTAATCTACGACGTCTGCCCCCGGGATAATCTTGGAACTAGTGATCATTGCATGATCGAATTCTCCATTAATTGCGATTACTCCAACAAAGCGAATACCGTGACCCCCAAAGGGAAAGATTGACTTTCCTAAACTTAGGAGTTTGTTGAGGAACATTTGTTGGATCGAGGTGCTTCCTTGAGACAGGACGTAAACCTCATTTGGAACGGCTTTTTAGATTTGATTAAAATCTCGGTGGATTTGTCGCGTCAAGTGCCCCCCTCCAAAACAAATAAAGTAAACCGGCTCCAGCGGCCATCCTCAAACTTGGGCGCAGGAAGCTTAGACTTTGGCATAAGTTCAGAAGTCAACCAAATGAAACTAATAAAAGCATGTATAACACATGCCGAGCAACATATGCACGCAAGGTCGACCTATGGCACACTACATGTGAAAAGGCAGTGCTGCACGAGGGAAACCTATTGGCACTTTTTAGGTTCTACAAAAATAAAACGAAAGGTGAACGTAGACTTCCACCATTCCAGGTGGGAAACAAATTCTTCGTTGCAGAGAGTGAAAAAGCAAATCTTTTGAACGATATTTTTGTGGGAAATTGGGTTACCAATAATGGAGTCACGCCAACTATTACGGTTCATCCTTGTAGTATTAATGAGGGAACGCCGCTGCAGCAGCATGTTTACTTTGACCGTAGCAGGGTACTTCAAACCATCAATCATCTGCGGCCCAGTCACGCAGTTGGCTCGGAAGGCTTTTCTGCCTTTTTTCTACAAGGAAATTGGACCTGAGATTTGCAATGCCCTTGTTTACATTTTCAATAAATCGTTTAACCAGGGATGTATCTCAAGTTGCTGGAGCCAGGCAAATGTCATACCCATCTACAAGAAGGGAAATGTTTCAATTCCTCTAAATTGTCGTCCAATTTCCCTAACTTCAGTCCCTTGCACAAATTATGGAAGGCATTATTCGATCGAGCATGTAAAACTATATTTCCAGCTTTTCAAAGTTATCCGAAACGACCAATTCGGTTTCTTACCTGGCCGCTCCTCCACAATGCAACTCCTCCTTGCAATGGATCTTTGGACTGAATCTCTGGACCTTGGTATTCCTTTTGATACCATTTATTTTGACTTTCAGAAAGCATTTGAATCTGTGGTCTTAAGCAAACTAATATATAAACTTCAAATACATGGCATTGCTGGCTGTTTATTGAATTGGATTAGGTCCTTCATTTTCAATAGATCCAGAGTGTCGTTATTGGATCGACCTCTTCAACGCAACAGAGTGTTATCAGCGGGGTCCCGCAGGGCTCCGTTTTGGGTCCGCTCTTATTTGTTGTTTTCCTTAATGGCCTTCAGTCCCTACAACCGTTGGTAAACCAGCTATAATACAAGTTTGCGGACGACTTAAAGCGTGGGTCACAGATCCTTACTTTGGCCGACGGTTACGAACTTTCATGCCATGTCGATAGGATCAAACAATGGTCAATCGATTGGCAACTTCCGTTGTCTCAGGACAAGTGTATTGCTTTGCAACTGGGAGCTAACAACCCCAACCTTAAGTACAAACTGGCAGGAACGAAACTTGAATCGAAAACCGTATGTCGCGATCTAGGAGTATGGATTACGTCGGACTTGAAATCCACGGTTCATTGCCACAAAATTTCGGCTCTCGCTTTTCGCAGACTGGCCGTGGTCAATAAGTGTTTCGTCTCCTCATGTATTAAAACTCACGTTTGGGCCTTTTGGGTGTTTGTTCGTCCGCTCCATGAGCCCGGTTTGGTCGCCGTATCTTCTCCAGGATATTGATTTGTTGGAATCGGTGCAGAGAAGTTTCACTCGTAACTTGCCCGGTCTACGTGAACTTTCCCAGGGTGAACGACTGCCGCAAACTGGTCTTGAGCCACTCGAATTAAGACGACTGAGGGCCGACCTCAGTCTTACATACAAGATTGTTCACGGGCTATTGGCTGTCGATCTTCCTTTCTTCGAGCGACATCCATTATCATCAACTCGGGGGCACTCCCTCAAGTTGCGCGTTCAATCCGCAAGCAAGGATTGCCGCAGACATTTCTTTGCGCTACGTGTTACAAGCATTTGGAATGGCCTCACGGACGATATTGTAACTGCTCTAACAACAAACATATTTAATAACCGTTTAAAATAATTCTCATTGAAACACTGTCTACTGCACCCCTACCATTAGAGCTCCTGGTGTACATGTCTCTCTGTTTAACCAATTTACCTGGACCGGTGTTAGTGGCATGCCAATCCGTTAGCCACCCTTTCACGAGGAAAATTGTATTATTATTATTATTATTATTATTATTACCATACATGTTTGACAAGCTGCCAGATGACCTGAGAAACCTGACACTAAACAACATAAAATACAGGATAAGAGAGTATATACTCAAACAATAATTGTATATTTGCATGATTTTTTAATGTGTTTTTTTAATGTAATAATGTATATAGTTTTTAATATAATAATGTATATAGTGTTTAATGTTATAATGTATATAATGTTTTTATTGTTATTTTTAAAATGATATATTATGAAACTGACATGTTTTAACACTGCTGCTTTTTGTATTTATTAATGAACTATTTGTAAATTGTGCACATACAAATACTATCGTATTTCGTGCAGAGTGTGACAATAAACTATTATTATTATTATTATTGTTTGTTTAATTAACTAACAAACTGAATTTAAAAGTGTTGTAACTAACAATAAATACAAGACGCATAATTTCTATATGTATATATTTAAGTCCTAATTTATAATGTATGTATTTAAGATTGCAAACTAATATATATATATATATTGTAGACTCACAAGCTTTCAAGTAAACTTCGAGTCATTTCTGCAATAAATCATTATTATTATTATTATTATTATTATTATTATGAGGTGGCGTTTTCGTTTTGTCGCAGAATTTTGTGCTCCGACATTCATGTGATTTAAAGACGATTTAACTACAAAAACCGCGGATGGATGCCCAGCAAAGGAAAACGATGTAATGGTGAGTGTGCAGAAAGAAACAGAATTCATTTTGGTTGAGTACACGCTGTTTTATCCAATCCTAAAGTTTTGAATCGACGAACATTTTAGACGCGGGAAAGGAGGAATTTGTTGTGACGTCATGCATGAACGGGAGCACTCTCATATGACGATGGACGCGACCGTAAGCAGTGTGTTCGGAAAGTTAAGAATTCAAACTGTATTTGAAAACGTGCACGACACCATTGCGTTCGGATAGTAGAGAATTTTGACGATGTCACGATGTCAGGATTGCGAGAACGTAATCAAAACTACGGAAGGAGACTTTATTTGTTGTGCAAAATGCAAAGGCAAATATCACTACAACTGCGCCGGTCTTGCTCTTTCAACAATCAAGGCAATGGGAAAAAAGAAAAAAAACTGGAAATGCAAAAGATGTAGAGGTGGGAGAAGTAATTCTGAAACAATTGAAGATGATGGAAATCAAACTAACGAAGACGATGAAGATGACGAAAGTACAGAGAATACAGAAGATGAGACGAAAATAGAAGAAAGAGATGACGCAATAGCACGAATTGAAAGAAAACTAAACGAACTCAAAAAAGACAACGAAAAAATTTTGGAAGGAATGAAATTCATGGAAGAGAAGTATGAAGAAATGAGAAAGGAAAACAGGGAAATAAAAAAAGAAAATACTGAACTAAAAAAAAGGCTGGACGTCATAGAAGAAAAATTGGGGAAGCTTGACAATGAAGAAAAAAAGTGCACGACCGAAATCAAAACTACCATAAATAAAATACAACAAAACCAAAATGAAGCTGAGCAGTATGCAAGGAACAAAAATATAGAAATCTACGGTGTGGAAAACTCCAAAAACGAAGACATGAAGGACACCGTATACAGACTAGCGGACGGTCTAGGCATATACAGTTTCGAAGAATGGCACGTAGACAAGGCACACAGATTGCCTACAAAGAAGCAGGACAAGCCAGAAACAATTGTTATACAATTCAAGAGCAGGGAGTACAGAGATGCATGGCTGTACGGAAAAAAAGGAAGAATCACCAACGAAGACATCTTTAAAAACGGAAACCAGACGAAAATTTACATCAACGAACACGCAACACCATTCTACAAGTCGCTCATATGGAAAGTAAAACAAGAATTAAAACAGATATTCAAGTTTATTTGGTTCAAGGAAGGAAAAATACACCTACGGAAAGACGAACGAGAAAAACAAGTGTACACAATTAAAAGTGAAGAGGACCTTGGAAACTTAATTAATAAACTCAAGGTTGAAGAAAAGAATACTGCCAAAGAATAAACAATGGAAGTACACGAACCAGTGAATGACGTTTTTGAAAGTTTTGCAAAAATGAAGGAAGGAACAATTTTAACTAATAGTGCTGTTTGTATAAAATGTCTTCACGTTAACATTAGAAGTTGCAAAACTAACTGGGACAAATTCTTTCTGGATATTACAATGAGTGAAATTGCATGGGATGTTATTGTGCTAACCGAAATTAACCTGAAAACAGATGAACTTTCAAGCTATCACATTAACAAATACGACAGGTATGTTATCTGCAGGAAAAACCAAGGAGGTGGTGGCATACTACTTTTTGTCAGGAAAAACAAATTTGATAATGCTTCTTGTGAAAATATTAAGATTGGCGAAAATGATGCACTAGACGTATTATTAACCTTAAACAATCAAGATTTTAACATCATAGCCTTGTACAGAAAACCCTCCTCAAGTCGCCATATTTTTATAAAGGAACTTAAAAAAATTCTAAATGAAAAAGCAAATTTGAAAGATACAAACATAATTTTCCTGGGAGACTTAAATTTTAACACACTAACTGAGACACAAAATGTTTGCGAAAAAAAAGACATTGATAAATTCGAAAACTTAATTGCATACTATGGCTATAGCCAGCAAATCAATACAGCCACAAGAGAAGAACTAAGAAAAAATAAAATTACAAAATCATGCATTGATCTCATTTTCACGAAATTAAACAATATCGATTGTAAAGGTTCCGTTATCACAATGAAACCAGCTGACCACTATTACATAGCAATAGAAATGTGGAGCAAAAATAAAAACAAACTTAAAGCAGTAAAAAACAAAGCAGTAAATGACCTCGAATACATACTTCTAAACACTAATATTAATAAACAACTTAAAAACGTAAACTGGGCTTTTTTGAAGCAATACAGTGATCCAAATACTGTATATACAAAAATTGAAGAAACAGTTGGTGGTATCTATGCTAAGAACACTGTACCCAGGAAAAAGTGTAAGCACACAAAAAAAGATGTGATGAGAAATGAATGGATGAATGCGGAACTGTTAAATATTATTAACCAAAAAAATAAATTATGGAATTGCATCAGGAAAAGGAGTGCAGTATCACCAGCACAAATAAAGCTTTATAATGATGCTAAACGTGATGTTAAAAATAAAATCTCTGAACGTAAACAGGAATACTATAGTAAATTCTTCAAAATACATGAAAAAGACAGCAAAAAAGTTTGGGATAAAATAAACCTACTAACAGGGAAAAATACAAAGAAAACTTACATTGACGAGCATATAAAATTAAATTTTAAAGACAACATGAAGAATACCTGCGAAAATTTCTCTACTCATTTCGAGACACAAGTACCTAACTTAAAGAATAAGAACAATAACAATAAACATATGAACATTAAAATGAAAAATAAAGCTAAGAATAACATCTGTACAGAAAAAAATTCAATGGGACTCTTGGAAGCAACACCTTATGATGTTTTCTGCATTATTAATAAGATGAATTGTAAAAAATCAAGCGGCTATGATGGCTTCTTACTAGAACACTTCAAAGAAACAATAGAAAATACATGTGGTTTTATGACAACTTTGATAAACTGTATTATTAAAACTGAAATTTGGCCAGATAATTTAAAAAAGCAAATTATTAGACCAGTGTACAAAAAAGGCAAAACACAGGATCTAAATAATTACAGACCGATTGCCTTACTTCCTGTCTTAAATAAAATCATCGAAAAATTTTTTGCAACTAAAATTGAATGTTTTTTTAAAAAACATAATATACTAAATAAGCAACAATATGGTTACAGAAAAGGCATTGGAACTATTGATGCACTCAACTATATAAATAATAATGTTAACAGAGCATTAAATGAAAGTAAATATGTAGGGGCACTCCTAATTGATTTAACAAAAGCTTTTGACACTCTAGAAAAAGACACCTTACTTGAGAAAATTTATAAACATGGAATTAGAGGGAAAATGTTCAATATTTTAAATAGCTACTTAACAGGTCGTAAATGCTGTGTAAAAATAGCAAACGAAACCAGTGACTGGAAAGACATTGTGTATGGTGTACCACAAGGATCAATACTTGGTCCCCTCTTATTTATTATATACATAAATGATATCACCGAAATTAATTGGAACTCAATACTTACACTTTATGCTGATGATATTTTTTTGTTATCAATACACAACGATTGCAAATGTATGATAAAAAATCTTCAAAATGACTATAACAACCTACGTGCGTATCTTCAGGACAATGACCTTATTCTAAACACAGACAAAACTTGCTTCCTGCCAATAACTACATCACACATGCAACCTGTTCATTATGAAATCACAACATGTAATCAATATTGTAATGAAGAAAACAAATGTCACTGCCAACTAGTTAAGAAAGTATCTAATGCAAGATACCTTGGTGTTGAATTAGACAAAAATTGGAAATTCGCATTACATATAAATAACTTAGTAAATCAAATAAGAAGAACTATTCCCACACTTTATAATCTAAAAGAATTACTAGGTGTAAAGAACAAAAAACAAATTTTTGAGGCACTAGTTATGTCGAAAGTTAATTACGGAATTACTATTTACGGTACAACCACAAAAAGTCTTTTACAACAAATACAAAAAA
>JAHWFP010079510.1:0-13380 GCA_023313725.1 Lithobius niger
AAAAAAAAACAAAACATAAAAACCGCAAGCTCAATAAAAAAACCGATTTAACCACTAACTAGGCATTGGCAAAAATAATATGCAATACAAAATAATAAAGAAGTGATATCCAAAACAAAGCCACAAGGTGAAAGAACCTGCCAAGTTTCAGCCAATCAAAGCAGTGATATCAGTGTGATCATAGCGGAGCTTCGCTCGACCTTCGGCCTCGCTCTGCTTCAATTATGTCATTGCTTTTGCGCAGTTTACCCAACATATTTTTAAAATGAAATTGAAAATCATCAATGACGGTTACCATTAGGAGGCCGATATATACAACCAACAATCAGGTTTTTCTATGAATTTTGAATTCAACAAATAATTAGTGAGCAATATATCTACTTGTCCCAAGCTCTAGATCATTCCTGATTTTATTCTGCAAACAGTTTTTCAGATGCAGCATCAATATACCATAATCATTACGCATTTTACCTTTGTTATTACCAACATAGGTGTAGCCAGCCATTCAATGCTCAAAACCATTTTCAATCCAGGTCTCAGATAAAGCAAAAACATCAGGAACATCGTTGATATTATGAATAACTAGAGTTACCAAACGTAAATTCCGCCGGTCTAGCTGGTAGCCACGAAATGACGCATCCCAGGACATTACGTATTCAGGGCATTTTGTTTGTGTGCATCCCAGGGTAGTACTGTCTAAATCAACAGATAGCTTGCAGAGCATGGGAAAATTTATGTAAACGTTTAGCTGGCTTCCACGAAATTACGCAGTGCCTTTCGTATCCAAGGTCATCCCAGGACAGCAGGTTTGAATAATAAAAATTACTTACTTATTGAAAGCTTAAATTCGATATTATTCGAAGGTGATGTGTATCATTAACACTTAATTGATTGTGCACTTGGTAGAAAAGTATTAAAAAAAAGCCGTTTTGTTAGGTGAGATCAGTTTCCTTGCACGAATATCGCCAGGCAGGGTCGATAGTTTCATTGTGGAACAATTTTTAACGCAATATGATGCAAGAAAGCAGCCGGTTTTACTCAGCCCTTGTATCCCAGGACATGAAAGAGAACGTCTGAATTAACTCATTTTCCTCTAATTTGATTCTTTTTTCACTGCCAGAAAGAAAAGCCGTTTTTTTAGGTGAGATCTAGTTTCTTTGCCCGAATTTTACTAGGCAAGTAGATAGTTTTCCTGGAAAAGGTTTTTCTGTTTTATTCTTCTTTGAGCAAAATAAAAATAAGAAAACGTATACCGAATTTCTCTTCAAACTTATACAACATACAACTTAAGTTATACCATGAGTCTATGAAAATGACTCGTTCCTACGGAACTTTTCGTGGACTCATGGTTATACCTTAAGTTATTTCTGCCTAGTGTAGCAAGCCTATACGTATTACCTGTCTTAAACAATTAAAGGTACACCCGGCCTGCCTTATAACAGCCACGCACCGATCGCCACATGCGCATATTACAATTGCACCGTTTCGCAAGACTCTGAGTAGCAATACAAGGCCAACTAAGATAGTAGCTGCGTTCCTCGCAGGGTGGAACGCAGCTATATCGCACTTGGCCTTAGGCGTGGTAGACGAAACAGCATGAATGAAAAAATTGGGTCGGCACAAACCGGAATTATTTTCGTATTTTAAAACATCTTACTATATAATTTTTTAGGCTGCTATCTTATAATATTTCTTCGCCGATCTATTGGCATAAATAATTTTAATTTCTACCGCATTAGTCTTTAAGATTTGTGATCTCATGGTAATTATTAGCAAACGATTAAAAATTATTACATGTACACACACAGATGTTACCGTAAGCGCGCAAAGGATCATTTACGTGCGGGATGAAGTAAATATAGCTCCCAAATATTCAACAAAAAATCTCCTAGGCGCCACATTTTAAAACGGATTTTTAGCAAGGGATTGGCTAACGGTAAAAAAAATAAACCTTTGGAGCCGTACTGGATGCAGTGGATCGAGAAAAATGGCGTTGGGACGATGTCCTTTTAACCCATTTTCGCTGTTTGGACGGGATTCGAACCTACGAGGCTGACAGCAGGCTATACTGTCTTGATGAAGTACAGCAGTTTTAAAACATGTAATAAAATAATGTGACGTCGTTTGTTACTGATTGTTCCAGGGCATCTACAATACCCTTCATCCTGCCGAACTCTCGGCCTTATTCATTGCTACCTTGCAAAAAGATTGTTCCAGGGCATCGACAACAATACCCTTACGTCACTTCCTCCTCTTCTAGCTCCAGCTTTTGTTGTAGTTCCGTTTTATCGCTTTTATTATGTAGATGGTTTCAAATTGTTGGTGATGATGATCATGCAAGCTTTGAATACTGAGTCCAAGGATGAAGAATGGAATCCATTGCTATTAAATTTAGTTAACGTCTCGTAGAAATCATTGCATGAATAGTAAGAAGTTTGGAGACAGCTGGTTAAGAGATTAGTTGCAACATCGAACTGCCAATGTGACTCTTTTCAGTTTGGTGAGCACGAAAATCATTAAGAGAGAAAAATGTGGCCTGTGAGGTTGCAAACAAAAAAAAATTAATGTATATATAAAAAGAGAAAAGAAAACAAAATTGCTAAAAAATGTAAGTAAGAAAATTTAAAAATACAAAATAAGCCACAAATGTAAACTGAAGTGCGTAAACCAACAGATAACTTAAACAAGAAATATGTTGAGGGTTTGAAATGTAATTTACATATGCAGGGAATAAAAATTAAGGGGAAAAAAAGGAAAAAATGTATTTTGCAGGAAACAAAATCGTCAGTCGGCAATTGATGACAGTCATCAAACGACTGGATAAAATGTTCTTTTTTAGTTTTGTCCAGTACAACAACTTTTCCATCTGCCGTCTACAGAGACTATTCCGCCTGGTTAAGTCCAATTTTCTCTACAGCAGCTTTTAAACGGTCGAGCCTTGTGCTAGTCAAATATTCTCCGACAGTGGTTTTGCTACCTCGCAAATATTTTTTCCAGCGAAATACTTCCGCCCGTTTCCTGTAGGAAACGAACTACACAATTATTGGACGTCGACGATTTCCCGTCGTTCGTCCAAGTCCCACTCTATTACTACAGTCAATATATGTAAGTGTTACCGCTACTTTTACTAAAATTGTGATACCTCCCCAAAATAAAACTTGTTATGGATTCCAGCCAAGCCTTTAAGAAGCTTACATGAAATTACAAACAAAAACGTCAAGTGTGACGTAAAAAAAGGTTATATGATTGAAGTCTCACTTTACTTGTCTAGACACACGCTAATGTGTCGCGCCAAGTTAGGCAACAAACATCACATTAATTCAATTGTCACGGTTGTAAACTATTGTAGCACGACGCCATAGGGCCAGTGTCTTACATCTTTAAGCATAGTTGAGTTGGGCACATTTCAGGTACTTGGGGAAAATTAATAATGCAGTACAAAAGCTCAAATTGGGTTAAAATCGAGAGCAATGACCCACCAGACAAAAATTAACTCGTGTAAGAATGCCAGCTAAGCTGCTTTCAATGCAAAATCTGACCCTCAATAACGTTTAAAATGTGTTACTACTAGTTACTACCTAGCTAGTCCGCTCATCCCCATGTTAAATCCCATAGGGTGATTATTAAATAATAATAATAATAATAATAATAATAATAATAATAATAATAATAATAGTTTATTGCTTACAATGCTCGAAGTTTTTAAACAAAAAACTTGTATGAGCTACAATACAGTACATTAAAAAGTAAGCAAGCAAATGAATGAATAAATAAATAATATAAATAATATAAATAATATAAATAATACTAATTACTTAGTGTATACATATTATCATTACAGTGATTATTAGTTTCATAATCAGTAATTAGACAACTTATAAATGTTGATACATTATAATGATACCATAGTTGCAAGCATGTTAATTACAATTAATTTTTAAACTTAAGTATTAAAAAAGTAATCTTAATGGAAATTTAGTCATAGTTCTTAATTATTTAATTTAACAATACCGGTATTATTTGTAAAGGTTCAAATTCGTTTTGCTCCTGTATTAATTTGTCTTTCAATTCTTTTTTTAGCTCATTTAGTGTTATGTACTCATGCATTTTTCTAGGCAATTTATTAAAAATGTTTGGTATATACCAATTTTTATTTCTTTTTCCATATTCATTGTTTAATCTTGGCAGCATGAACATTGGTTTGTTCTTCCTTAAGTTTTCTTTCATGTTTGGATTACGATTTTTATATGCATTTGAGTAATAATTCTTCGTTATAGTTATATAGTCCCTTAATTCAGTTAGTTTCAATATTTTATTTTCCTTATATAGTTCGATTGTGGATTTTGTTTTTGATTTATCTGCAAATAGCACTTTAATTATTTTATTCTGCAGTTTTTGTAGTCTTTTTGTTAGGTAATCTGATGTAAATCCATATAATTCTATTCCATATCGTAAGATACTCTCTATCCAAGCATCATATAGTATTCTTTTATTTTTATTATTCAGGATTCCATTTATTTGGTAAATTTTTGGTAGTATGTGTCTCAATTTATTTATTATCCTTAATATATGAGTTTTAAAATTCCAATTTGAGTCAATTTCCATGCCTAAGTATCTTGCTGACTTTGTTTTCTCTAATTTTGTGCATTCTTTATTACATTTTCTATTTATTTCCCCCTCTAAATTGTTACAATTCCCATAGTGTTTAATAATGTATATTTCTTTATATTTATTCATCTTTGGCACTGTGACATCCATTTGTACTGTTTTTTCTTTACTAATAAATAATTCGTTTTCTATAAGCCAATTGTTTAGTAAGTTAAAATCATGTTGTAAATTTTCCATCATTTTGTCATATTTATTATGTATTGAAATGAGTATTGTGTCATCTGCAAATAAAAAAGTTTGTGTTCTGTGAAGACTGTCTATAATATCATTTGCATATATCAAATATAATAAGGGGCCTAGAACTGATCCTTGTGGTACTCCGTAGCTTGTGTTGTTAAGTTTACTATTTTCCCCATTTAATTGTACTGTTGTTTCTCTATTTTGTAGATAGCTTTTTATAATATTATAGATCTTTCCTCTTAATCCTACTTTTTCACATTTCTTTAATAATATACCTTGGTCAAACGTATCGAAAGCCTTTTGTAAGTCAACCAATATTATTCCTACATATTTTCCTTCATTTAATGCTTTTGTAATTACTTCATTAATATCTATTAATAGATCAGTCGTTCCTTTTTTTTGTGTGTATCCGTATTGTGCTTTTGTTAATATTTGCATTTTTTCTAAGAAGTTTCTTATTTTATTTGCAAAGAATTTTTCTATTACTTTATCAATTATACAGAGTAATGCAATAGGTCTATAATTATTTTTGTCTGTTTTATTTCCCTTTTTGTATATCGGTCTTGTAACTTGTATTTTTAACATGTCTGGAAAAAATTCCTTGTCAATCATTGCATTAATAAGTTTACTTATAGCTTTAGCTGTATTTTCTTTACTTTGTTTTATGTGTTCAGTTTGTATTGTATCAATTCCTGTTGCTTTTGTGTTTTTTAGTTCATTTATTATTGTTACTATTTCTTTTTCATTAGTATTCTCAATATACATTGATTTCTTTATTTCTTTATGTTGTCTATTTTTATTTAATTTTTTGTAGTATTCTCCCTCTTTATACATTTCATGTTCTATTTTGAAGTTTTCTCTTAATTTTGGTACTTGTTCTAAGAATATATCATTAAAATCATTTGCAATGTCTAATGTAGCTTCTGTTTTAAATGTCTTTATTATACTTTCATCAATATGTTCCTTTTTCTTTTTATTTGTTACTTCGTTTATCACATCCCAAATTGTTTTTTTATTTTGTTTCAGTTTCTCCATTTCTCCTTTATAATATATTTGTTTACTCTCTTTAATTTTCTTGTTTATTTCTTTCTTTTCTATTTTATATTTTTTAATCAATTCTGCATCTACGTTTCCTGTTTTCCGTATTTGATTCCAAAGTTTATTTTTATTGTCTATTTTTGTAATTAACTCGTTTGGTATGCATTCTTTTCTTTTTTTCTTCAAAATTTTATGATTCGGTTTGTTTTGTATCTTATTGTTTAAATAAATATTATTGATTTGATTAACTATTTCACTGTGGATTTCATCAGGACAATTTAATTTATTCAAGTTTTCCCAATTTATTTCATTCATTTCTTTTATAATTTGCTTATTGTTAAATTTCACAAAATGTTCATTTATGTTCTGTAGTTGTTGAGTTTTATTATCCTTTTTACTTTGATACCACATCCAACACATAGTAAAATAATGATCTGATATTTTTTCAGTTAATGTTCCTCCTCTTGTTTCTCCTTTTTTCTTTTTTATGTAAATATGATCAATACACGATTTTTGTAAATAATTATTTCCATTTTTAAGTACAATTTCTTCTCTTGTTGGTGAATCTATTTTTTTTTCGTAACCAAGTTCTGATAATATATTTTCATATTTATCAATCAGTATTTGTTCATATTTATCTTCCACATTATCTGGATTTTTTAGAATATCAATATTTATATCACCCATTATTATTTGAAATGTCCAATTTTTTGTATTATTTTTTACCAGAGTTTTTAATTTCCTAATAAATTCTTTTTTACTAGAATTTGGCTTTTTGTATATTGCAATTAGCCTTATACTGCACTCATTATTATTTTTATTTATTTCAATTTCTAATACGTTATTTTCTTCAAAATCTATTTCGTTAAAACTTACTTCAAAAACCTCTTTCACAAATATTATGATTCCTCCTCCTCTCTTTGTTGTTTCTCTTGTTATTGTTTTCCTTATGTAACCATTAAGGTCATACAATTCAGCTTCTTCCTTTTTGATATTTGTTTCTGTTAACAGTATAATTTCCCAGTTTACCTTAGTATCTATTATTTTTTGTTTCATCAAATCCCAATTTTTTCTTAGACTTCTTATATTTGCGTGTAATATTTTCACATTTTCACTATTACCCATCTCTTCATAGATTCTTCCCACAATTTCATTACAGTTCTCAATAACTTGATTTATGAATTATGCATTTGTTTGTAAATTCTGTAAATCTTCTTCTTCACGAATAATTTTTACTTCTTTTTCATGTTCGTCTTTCCTCATCATGATTTTTCCATTCCGGAACCACACATATTTATAGTTGTTATCTTTTGCAAAGTTCCGTGTCTTCCAAAAAAGGCTCTTGGTGTTGGGGGTCATGTTTTCATTCAAGTAAATTCGTTTCCTATTTCCATTTCTGTACATATTGTCGTTTGTCACTATTTTTTTTCTTTGTTCTAACCACATATTTCTACAATCTCTACGTTTGAATTGTATGATTAACACACTAGGTTTACTTCTATCTTTGTTCGGAATCCTGTGAACTGCATCAATGTGATCATCTCTGAATTCTTGTACGTTGAAATTCTTTGCTAGTTCATGCAATACTTTTTTTATATCTTCGTTTGGCAACCAGTCTAACTGGTTTATTTCAAGGTTTTTATTTCGGTCGTATTGTTCCTTTTCTTTTGACTCTCTCTTCAGTACTGCTAATGTTTGTTCAACAGTTTTGTTTCGTGCTTCACAGTTTTCTAATTCTTGTATTCTGTCTTCCATGATCTTCATTTGTCTTTTTATTGTTTCGTTTTCCTTCTTCAGTTCTTGTTGCTCTTGGCTTATGAAATCCATAGTCTTAATTAAGTCTTGTAGTGTGTCGTATGCGTTTATCATCTTGTCAATTTTTGTTTCCATACGTATCAGTCTAGCTTCTAATCTTGTACTTTGTTCTTGATTCTCTTCTAATACATTTTTTCCTTCTGGTATTTGTTTGCCTTCTTCCGATTCTTCTTCGTCTTCTTCATCACTTGAATTATTCTCATCGTCTTCCTCATCATTTGCTTGTTTCTGTTCTTTTTCTGATTTCTCTGATAGTGTTCTTGATTTTCTACACCTTTTACATTTCCATTTTTCTTTTTCTGCTTCACTTTTAGCTTTCCATGTTCGTTGTGTTAGACCTGCACAGTTATAATCATATTTTGCATTACAGTGTCCACATTTAGCCCAATCACCTTGATTTCCTAGTTTGTTTTCACAATTTCCGCATCTGGACATGATTTTTTTCTTCAATTACTCTTCTTTTCCTCATTCAGTTAGTACTTAATCATCGTAATTTCACTTTGGTTCTCACAGTTTTGGTCTGGATTAAGTTTTTTGTAATTTTGTAGTTTTCGAACACAGATTGATCCGGATTAAAACTTTTTGCACTTTTTGCACCTCTTTGCACTTTTCAAACACACCCAATTTTCTGATGTCTAGTTTTTCTGTTACACTTTCCGAATGTTTCTGCCTCAATTGTTTTCACTCAAATTTGATATTTCTACTTGCTTTTAACTCACCAAATTTGATGTAGGTGATCTCTGTGATCTTATACTTATGATTCACATATTTTCAGATTGTCATCTCAATTATTTCCTACTTAACAGGCCCATTTTTCTTCAGCGTTTTCACCAGTACAATCCATGGGCGCCGCCATTTTGAATAATAATAATAATAATAATAATAATAATAATAATAATAATAATAATATATACGTTTGTTGCAAACGCAACCGGAATGACAAGGACCTGGTGGTCACTGACTACCATCCGATGTTAAAACTAAAAAAAAGTATAGATTACAACAACAACACACAAAAAAAAACAGTTTAAAAGTTTAAAACGAAGACGTCAGCTCGGCTGCAGAGGAAGGAGGACGGGTTGGTGGTATTGATCGCCAAACGTGAGGGACAAGTGGTGGGGGGGGGGGGGGAAGGAGCCGGCTATGATGTCAATGTTTCTTTAAAAAAAAAATAATAATGCATCGTAGTTTAAAGCTTGGCCAAAACCAATTGTCAATCTAACAAAAAAGATAATAAAAATAATAACAATAACAATAATAAAATTTCCAGCAATGATTGCAAAGGCCAACTGGTGTCCGCTAATACCTAGCCTGGTCAATAAAAAAAATTCCCGTTTACGATATTCTCAACGTTAACATGATTTCATTAAAAAATGTACAACTTATAAGCGATTGTGTATGTAATTATTTCAAAAAAATTGAAGAACAAAAAATAAAAAGAACTTTAGGTTTGCGCATACAGCAAAATGGAACAAGGAGAACGTGCCACTAATACCAGTCTAAAACATTTAAAAATTATTCACAAAATTATGTTTCGTCATATGCAATTTCAAATAAAAATTGGAGAATTCCATTTTAAGATAATTTTTTAGACAGACACTTTTTAAACGACTTTTAAAACAGGACAAGGTTTGAGCTTCAACTACCATTGCAGGTAATTTGTTCCAACAAGTTACAACTCTATTGCTAAAGAAAAATTTCCTAGTATTTGTCCTGAAACGAGCTGCCACCAGTTTTCAGGAGTGTCCCCTCGTCCTATCACCACAACGGAGCTCGAAAAAATGGCTTGAATCCACACCCAAGTGACCACGTAAAAGTAAATAAGTCAGACTCAAGTCTGCCCTTAGTCTTCTTAATTCAAAAGATTCCAGCCCCACGGCATTTAGTCGATCGATATATGGTAAATCGGATAAACCTCTGAAAGTGTACCTGCGTTGGACCGACTCAACAAGGCCAATGCCTTTAAGTAAATGGGGTGACCAAACCGGACTTGCGTATTCGAGTATAGGTCTCACATAAACTTTAAAAGCCCAAGCCAAGGTCTTAGGCTCCCTTGAACGGAAGAATTTTCGTTTAATAGCAGCATGTTGTCGGGATGCCTTTACAATTTTATTGCAATGAGTGCTGACAGACAGATCATTTGCGATACTCCCTTTACAGCTTCAATGTCCAGAAGTGAATTTGCATCAGACAGGTGGTAATCGAAGTGAAAATTATTTGTCCCTACGTGAAGAATTTGATATTTTTGTGGTGCCGGGGGTAGCTACCAATCTAAGGACCAAGACTGAAGTCTATGCAACTCAACCCGCAGCTCAGAACGACTGATTATTTATCGATATTTATCGATTATTCATCGATACCGAGATAACGGGAAGGCTTCCAGCTATGAAATTGGACGAATGGGTGCAGTACAATACGAACTGCGTCCTTTTATGGTTTGGAGCATGGGGGCGTAATGGGGAGGGCGCGTAAGTAAAAAAAAATACTGTTACAACCATTGTTAGTATTGTCGGCATCGTGTCTCATTGGACGCCCAAAGTTCGGACAATGAGAACGTGTATGCTGGCGTGCATGCCTAGACACACACTAGTGCATCACGATAAATCTAAACAACGTTGCAAAGAAATTGTATTCACGTCCAATTCACACAAAAATAAACCAACTGTAAAAACAAAGCAAAATAAACAAAGCCAAAAACTGGTAATAGTCCAGTCAAAATAGGACTTAAGGTGGAATAAAATCCCAAAGTCTTGAAACTTTGCAAGGCTGTTCGGGGTAGTCTAGTAATGATTATATCACAAGTTCTGATGATCTGGAGGTGAGCTGGCTTTGCTAGACCATAAAATACCCCGAAATAGGTGACTTTTTATTAGTTTTTCGTTAATATCTCGGAATCTGTGAGTCCTACCAAAAAACGTTGCCTACAAAAGTTAAAGAGGATAAAATCTACCACAAAAATTATTCTATTCATTTTTTCTCTAGCACCAGTAGTTTATGAGATATTCGAGTTCGAAAATTGAGAAATCTTATTAATTGACAGATATCCTATACGTGGTGTACGTAGATCAGGTGAACACACCCTAATCTCATTTAAGCTTCTACACGATCATATAACATCAAAGACCTATTTACTGATATACATATTTATTTACTACATATGCAGTTACTACATCAGGTTATTAAATACAACATCGAATGAAAACATAAAATACATATACAATAACATCAAATCAAGTCGAGGTCAACGTCCTCCTCCTGAAGCTTATCGTCTTCAACAGTTGGTGTCAGGCTATTCAAACAGTTACCATGACAGTGGTGGCAAAGAGCAGTGCAACTCATCCTTATTTTCCTGCACCTACACTTGTTCTGCAACGTGTGGTGCGTCTGCAAAATATGGGGTTGAGAGAGCCTCAGAGGATATAGCATCTTTGATTACAGTAAGCACAAGATTGCCGTTCTGCCTTGGTTCCCAACTCCAAAGTGCACTAGCTGGTAACTCATTACCCATCCATAGTTGCAGTTGTTGGACAAAACAAAATGGGCATTATATAGCTGCCCATTCTGTGGGAGGGAGGGATAGTAGCTCCAACTTCATATTGGTGGTAGACTTTGTGAGGGCATGGTGCCTATACAAGTTGAGGGATCTTGTTCTTGCCCTATACAGAGTCAAGAAAAACCTTTGATCTGCCTCCGCTACCTGTTGATACTTGGAAGATGAGCAATGCTTCACGTTGTATTAGCAGTTTGTAACCCGCTACTTTCTCCTTTCTGAAGGAAGCTTATGTCTTGTCGCACCCTGTGAATGCTTGAGCGAATAGTATGACATCTTTGAGACCCTTCTGTTGTCGTCGGGTTGAAGAAAATACTTGTGTTCCTACCTTTCTACGACCTGGCTTGTAGAAGGATATATTTCGGTGAGTAGCTGTGAGAGTTGTAAGAAGAAATATAAATCTACATCTTCTCCAACAATGGCTACATTGTCACTGTCGCCAAAGCTATAGCGCTCCTAACAGTTAGTAAGTCAGCATGACTAGGTCTTTGAAGACATTGTACTCCTCTGCCATTTAGTTTAAAGGAAAGCATCTTGATCACCCTGGCCTTATGTTTATTAGATTGAAATTGATGTAGCGGAGGCAGGATTAAATTTTCTTGAGTCTGTAGAGAGCTCCTCCTACTAAACGTCCCTCAACTTGCATAGACACCATGCCACTCTGGATGAGAAATGAGCTTCCAGATGCACTTTGGGGTTGGGAGTGTATGCAGAATGGCAATCTAGTGCCTACTGCCACCAAAGATGCTGTTGCCCCTGAAGCTGTCTTCAACCTCATATTTAGCAAAAGCATGAATTGCAATCTGACACAACTGCCATGGTGATTGTTGGGATAGCCTGACACTAACTGTTGAGGACCTTCAGGAGAAGGACCTTGACGTCGACTTGATTTGATGTTATGATTCAATGTTATATGCAGTAACCTGATGTAGTAAATAAATTTGTATAGTGGTAAATAAGTGTTTGATGTTATATGATTGGTATAGTAAATTAAATAAGGTTAGGGTGCGTACACATTCTCTTTGAATACCACGTATAACAGATCTGTCAATTTCTGAGATTTCACGATTTTCGAACTCAAATATCTCGTAAACTACTGGTTCTAGAGAAGAAATTGATAGAATTAAGTTTGTCGTAAAATTTGTCCTCTTTAACTTTTGTAGGGAACGTTTTTTGGCAAGCTCCATAGATTCACGGAAAACTAATAAAAAAGTCACTTATTTTGGGGTATTTTATGGTCTAGCAAAGCCAGCTCACCTCCTAATCATCAGGACTTTCGATATAGTCATTACTAGACCACCATGAACAACCTTGCAAAGTTTCAAGACTTTGGGATTTTATTTCACCATTTGCCAAATTTGAGCCTTTGTTGACTGGACTATAAAGAGACCACCAAGTTGAGAATGGTTCGGCCTATACGCAAAAGGCAGTAGCAAATTGTTGAAAACCAATTTCTTGTTGATGTGGCACTTTATTACACATCTGCACGGTAGTGGAATTGAGTCAATACACAATTTAAAAAAAAAAGGAGTGATATCATATCAAAAACCAAAACTGGCAAAAGGGGCCGCCAAGTTCCGAATGGTTCGGCCTTTCAAAGGAGTGGTATCAACACACCAAAACATTCGTCAACTTAATCGCACTGAATAATACTTTGGACGTTAAATGAAAACTTGACCATTGCTACGGAAAGTAGCAATGTTCTAGTTTTCATTTAACCTTCGAACTATTAAGTGGTGCGATTAACTTGGCGAATGTTTTGGTGTGTTGATATCACTCCTTTGAAAGGCCGAACCATTCGGAACTTGGCGACCCCTTTTACCAGTTTTGGTTTTTGATATGATTAAAATTACATAAACTACGACGCCTAAAGACGGATCTGATTTTGACTTTTAAAATTATCCATGACAAACTTCCTCTAGCACTCCTCTTTTTTGAGCACAATAATATGTACTTGACACGCGGCCATTCACTTAAACTTAGAAGTAACCTGCACACTTAAAGGGAAATTACATCCATTTTGACATGCATGTTCGACTTTTGGATCACTTATACAATAACTAAACACAAGAATTGCGGTAAAAACACGTTACGTACGTCCGATATAACAATTTAATTACTGCATCACC
>JAHWFP010079513.1:0-15623 GCA_023313725.1 Lithobius niger
CAAAGAATTGGCTAAACGACATCACTGGAAAATGTATAAAAACTAATAGTCTAAGTGGGATTAGCACTAATTTAGGGTTCGTGCGAGTCTTTGAAAAACGGGAAATGTCCTGGAAAATATAAATGAAATTCCATTCCTGTAAAAGTGCGTTAAAATCTTGAAAAATTATGTATGTATCATCACAAGGGTTGTGAACGGAAAGTAGACGACGTGACTGAAGAACTCTGAAAAAATTTAGCCAAGAAAGTAGTCGAGTGTCTAGCCTTATATTATTCATCCTTTGTTTGGGTATAAGTTTTGAAACTTGGGCTCTGGCTTTAATTGTATTTGCGTGTATAATGCTTGGATACAGCAGTAAGGTTTCACGTGGCGTTAACAGTACAGGGACACTGCAGTATGTGAAACTTTTACAGGAAAGTTTATTTGTTTTGCTTTGCTGTTTTGACTTGAGATCAGTTAAACCTTACCTTAAGCATCAAACAAGGTCGTTTTTGTTTTCTATTTCGTGCTACTTTGACGCACCACGCAGTTTAGATTAGGTTGTTTTAATGGTTTTTTTTTTGTGTTTCTTTTTTTTATCAATTACGATTGGCATAAAGCAATGGAAACCAAGCCTTTAATCTTCAGCCTACGTCTTGCAGCTGGCGTTTGTTGATTGGCATTGTTGAAAGATAGCAATGTTTAAAACAATTTAAGTAGAGCTTCCTAGCCCCTGAGCCACTTAACCAATTAGAAAAGGCCTTATGGAAAAAGAACATCTACAGAGCAATACCTGTAAATAGCTAAGAAGCAGCTTGACAGAACAAATAGTTTGATTTGTACAGAATGTAGTCGAAATGTGCCGTGCCAGGCAAGAAGTCAACAAGCTAAAATTGAAAATTACGATTCCACCAGATCTCTTATGTGTCAAATCGGAAATTAATAAAAGTTGGGACACATGTTAACCAATTCCAACAAAGTTTATATATTAAATTTGAGGGGAAAATACTGAAAGGCAGCAGAGAAATTAAGCATGGAAATGTCGGCTTTAGCATGGGAGATTGAGGTAAAACCTTACAGTAAAGGCCACAAACTTTACTAATTATAAAACAAAAACGAGCTCGTTTGATGTTTAAGGTAAGGTTTAACTGATCCGAAGTCAAAACAGCAAAGTAACACAAATAAACTTTCCTGTAAGGTTTCACATACCACAGTGTTCCTGTACTGTTTAGTCCACGTGAAACCTTACTACTGTATTCACATGTTTTTACAGTTTTTACTTTAGAACATGATATGTCTGATTGGTTCATTGTACTTGGCTGAAGGATCTCGCTGAAAACTATACTTTTAGTACAGACAGAGTTTAGTACAGACCTACAGATTAACTAATTAAGGGTTCGTGCGACTCCTTGAAATCCTGGAAATATCGTTGAAAATAAAAATGAAATACCAGTACTGAAGTCTTGAATATGAATTCTTAAAAACTGGTTTGTGTATCAATGGGATGAACGGAAAGGAGACGACCGGACTAAAATAATGATGAAAAATTTAGCCCCGAAAGTAGGCGAGTGTGTAGCCTATATTGTACACTATATTATTCATACAACAATTTTGAAAGTTGGAATATGTTTCTGATTTTTATTACGTGTCTAATGGTTGAACACAGCAGTAAGGTTTCACGTGGACTAAACAGTACAGAAACACTGTGGTATGTGAAAGCTTACAGGAAAGTTTGTGTTACTTTGCTGTTTTGACTTCGGATCAGTTAAGCCTTACCTTAAACATCAAACGAGCTCGTTTTTGTTTTCTAATTCGTGATACTTTGACATACCAAGCTGATTGTCTGTACTCGTTGCAAATGCACTGAATTTCGCTCGCTTCGCTCACTCATTCAGTGCAAGCCTTTCGTTTGGAAGTTGGTTTGTCCGCAGCTATCATCGGCTTTGTGCGTATTTTTAATATAGGACGGAAAGACAAATGGGCAACGGACACTTGAGCTTTAACACGGGAGAATGACGTGCAATCATATAAAGCGATTCGTAATTAGGATAATGCGGGTAAATTGTTGGCTCACCAGCATTGTTAGCATTTGCTTACGCTTTCCGTCTGGCGTTTGCTGATGGGCATTGTTGCTATAAAAACAATGTTTAATACAATGTGTAACAATGAAACGGATAGTTCAGGGCCCCGTAACTCCGGAAGGGTACGACCAATCGAAATTTCTATTTCTATAAAAGGCACATCTCCGGAAGTAGATCTTTCAAATGAGCTAAGAACCAGCTTTCTACGACAAATGGTTTAGTCTGTAGAGACCATTGTATAAACGTGTCCAAAGTTCTCCATCCCTACCGTATAAGACAAAAAATGAAACTCACGATTCCAGCTGAAGTCCAGATCTCCAATGTGACAAATCGGAAATTAATAAAAGTTGGTACATGCGTTGACCAGCTCACATAAAGCTCACATACCAAATTTCAGTGAAAAATGTTGAAAGACGGCGGAGAAATTAAGCATCCAAATTTCAGCTTTAACATGGGAGACTGAGGTCAAGCCTTACTAATAGCAGAAAGAGTACAAAAGGTGCAGTATTGGACAATGAATTTTGAACACTTCTGTAGCAGCGATTTTTTTTTCTGGACGAAAACTCCATTGTTACGATTTAGCATTGTTAGGTGAAAAACTTGCCTTATTCGAACTATCTATAGCTTAGAAACAATGCAACGTTGTTGTATTTCAGCAATGGAAAGTGCACAAACACTGGAATCTATCAGGAACGATTATTCCGTATGTAGTACAACATTTGAAATCTAGACACGTTAGGGAACAACCATCATATCAATTCAGTTGTCGAGGTTGTAAACCATTGTAGCACTGACTGCAAATAATGCGGTACAAAAGCTTAAATTGTGGTAAAATCGAGAGCAATGACCGACCATACAAAAATTAACTTGTAGGAATCATAGCTAAGCTACTTTCGATGCAAAATCTGACCCACAATAACGTTGCAAATAATAATAATAATAATAAATAACTTGTCGCATAAGCAACTTGAGTGGGAAGGGCCCATTGCAGTCCACTGACTCCCAGCCAAACTTAAAATTTTTTAAAAGGAATCGGTAAAAAAAACAACCTAGCTAGCTAGTCCGCTCATCCACATGTTAAGTCCCATAGGGTGATTATTCACTGACACCGTGATAACGGGAAGGCTTCCAGCTATGAAATTGAACGAATGAGTGCATACAATACGAACTGCGTACCTTGGTTTGTAGCCTGGGGGTGTAACGGGGATTGCGCGGGAGGGCGGGTAAATACGAAAATATTGTTATAACCATTGTTAGTGGTTAATAAAGTAAAGTAGTGTTGTCGGCATGTCTCTCATTGTACGGCCAAAATTCGGACAATGACAACGTGTGTGCTGACGTGCGTGCCAAGAAACACAATAGTGTATCACGATAAATCTAAACAACGTTGCCAAAGAAATTGCATTCACGTCCAATTCACGGAAAATAAACCTGTTTAAACCAATTAATAGTGAGAGTCGATTAGTTTTCTCTTGCGAATACAGTGATCAATATGGCTACTAACAGTCTAACACGTGTGAACTCCTCCTAAGAATACAATCTAAACATCTAAATCTTGGCGGCAGTTCCATGACGCGTATGCAACCATAAAACCAGTGGTCGTTTGCATTTCTAGCTTTGATCAACTGCGATGGATGGCATGGTGGCACACACCTCTCAATTAAAGACGAGCCCACTACGATTATTTTATATGTTTCATTTTAAACTGTACGTTTAATTAGAACACTAGTGAACTGAATCAACATTAAAAATATTCAGCACCGTTTGGCAGTTTTATGATACGGGTGGCCTCCAAAACCGTTTATTCTCGGCGTCTTGCACATTTCATTTATCCGACTGCGACGTTGCCACATCGCACGATTGATAAGGATGAAATATCTAGATAGCACAGTCTTTGCCCAAAAGTAGTTTTATGAATTTGATTCCCCGTCCCCTCCCCTGACAACAAAAAAACAAATGTCATACAGTAGAAGTTGTTTTAAATATTTCTCCTCCCCCCTCCAAAAAAAAAGTACTAAGCATTAAAGTCTTGAACAATTGTCCAAACAAGTAGCCCAAGTCTACGCTAATTTCGCCTGCCGACATGACTATACAAGCGTGTTATCCAGTTCGTACGTATGAGATCAGTGGGGGCTGCGTGCTTACGTCGGTGATCTGTATAATAATTTGAGCAAGTTGCCAGTCATTGGTCGGTTGGTGGTGACATCAGCCGCTGATGAAGGCTACACAGTTCCCAGTAAATGGTCGTGAATGGATTATGCAAGTGGGCTGAAGAAAAAATAACGAACCTCGTACGTTTGCTGCGAACAAAAATCTTCGATTATTTCTAGCGGATGATTTTCCTAACGGATTCGACCCATTTTCGAACTTGACCTAGAAATGTGCCATAGAATGTGTGTGCAAAATTTGACAGAAATCCGTTAATTTGTTAAAACGTTATAGCGCGAACACACAGACAGACAGACAGACAGACACCTAGACAAACCGTTCGCATAAGAGTCTAATCGACTCTAATAAACAAACTGTAAAATCAAAGCAAAATAAACAAAACCAAAAACTGGTAAAGAGGCCACCAAGTTGAGAGTGGTTCGGCCCTTCAAAGGAGTGATTTCAACACACCAAAATTAACTAAATAAAACAAATTACAACAAAATTAAAAACCAAATCAAAAACCTTAGAGGTGACTTAAGTTGAGAATGGTTCGGCCTCTAGGCAAAAGGTAGTAGCAGAGTATTGAAAACCAATTTCTTGTTGACACGGTGCTTTATTACACATCTGCACGGTAGTGGAGTTCAGTAAGACATAATTTTAAAAAAAAGGACTGATATCAAAAACCAAAACTGGTAAAAGGGGCGGCCAAGTTCCGAATGGTTCGGCCTTTCAAAGGAGTGATACCAACACACCAAAACATTTGCCAACTTAATCGCACCGAATAATACTTTGGACATTCAATGAAAACTTGAACATTGCTACCCAAAGTAGCAATGTTATAGTTTTCATTTAGACTTCGAACTATTAGTCGGTGCGATTAACTTGGCGAATGTTTTGGTGTGTTGATGTCACTCCTTTGAAGGGCCGAACCATTCAGAACTTGGCGGCCCCTTTTACCAGTTTTGGTTTTTGATATGATACATTAACTGCGCAAAAAACGGCTCCGCCGTTTAGAAAAAAAAAAAGATTAGAGCTCGTATCCCCATACTCACAGCCCTGAAGGTACACAAATAAAAACGGATTAGAGTTCACTCGAACGCAACGAACTATAATTTGAACTCCAATACCAGGGAACAAGAACTGTTTTTGATCAATGGTTGTCAGAAAGAAAGCCCGGTTTATGTTTGAAAAGTTTAATGTTTCGGTGTTTGGGCGTGCATGCCTAATTTGTGTATTATACAGACTTTTTAATATTTGCCTGTGTTTGTTGTTTCATATATTAAGTCTGTTTCGTGTGAGTGGATATATGTGTATTTTGAGTGCATTTATAATTTGTGAAACCAGCAGACTCCTAGTTGAAGGTCGTTATTTCTAGTTCGTTTTAGTAATTACGTGTTCATTTTTTATATGCATTTATATCTTTCACTTTTGTAGCGTTTTGCTGTTTATGGCGTCTATTTTGTGTGTGTTTGTGGGTTTACATTTTAGATAAGATAAGATAAGATTTATTCTCAAAGAGACAAAAGGACAAAAGGACAAAATGGGCATAAATAAATGCCACTAACAATGGTCCAAAAATAAAACTAAGGGTTAGAAGATATACATAAAAGAAACACTAAAAGCATATATAAACAGATTAAAACATTTCAATTGCAGAAAAAGAAAAAGAAAGAAAAAAAATTTGTTCTCCTTCTTTCTTTCCCTTCACTGTTACTAAATAAAACCTAGACAAGGTCTACCCAAACAGGTCAAACAAAATGCACATGACCTAAATAATTTTTTTTTAAGACACCACAAGAACCCCCCAAGATTAACATCTTTCAACCTACGATTGAACACCACAAGTGAGGGGGCAAGCACAACATCCCGAGGCAATGCATTCCAAGGGTGAGTTACCCGGTTTGAAAAGAAAAACTTACGACAGTTCAAATTAACGTGCGCCACAACCAATTTTAGTGTATGTCCACGAGTACTGGCCCTGGTTAGGTTGGCCCTGGTTGGTTCTGGTTGGCTAGGTTGACCCTGGCCCTGGTTGGCTACTGGGTCTGGCCCTGGTTAGGTGGTATTTCGTGAAGTCTCAGGTTTCTACCTTAGTTTGGGCGTTTAAGGTTTACGTTCGTCCTCTACTCGAATACGCAAGCCCTGTATGGTCACCGTATCTCCTACACGACATTGACTGCCTGGAAGCTGTTCAACGTCAGTTCACAAAACGTGTAACTAACCTTAGAGATCACCCTCCTGCTGATCGTCTATCTAGATTGGGACTACAGCCACTCGAGTTACGTCGGATTTGGGCCGACCTTGCACTGACTTTTCGAATTGTACGGGGAGAGTTGCCAATCGACCTTCCCTTTTTCGATATTTCTTCAGCTACTCAGACAAGGGGGCCACTCTTATAAATTGCAGGTCTCCGAATCGCGAACAGACTGCCGGAGGCATTTTTTTGCTCTACGCGTAGTCAAGATCTGGAACTCGCTTCCGGAGTGTGCTGTATCTGCCACCTCGGTTACTGCCTTTCTGAGGATCATTCACAAATTACCACTTGACCATTTTCTAAGGCGGACGTATTAAACAGTTTTTACTTAATTTTATTCTCACTTTTGGGTGCAGCGTAAGCGGCCTTGCGCCCTGCTGTTAACCTTGCTTACCAGCAAAAGTTATTATTATTACTGACGATGTGAGCTCAAAGAAACTGTCCCCATGCCGACGCAAGTCGCCCTGTAAGAGGCTGTAAGTAAAATTTAGATCAGTCCTCAGCTGCGTAATTCAAAGGAATCCAGGCCGAGCAGGTTAAGTCTCTCACGATAGGAAAGATTTCGAACACCATGCAGTGACCTAGTAAAACTGCGCTGAACGGATTCAATTAGCTTGATATCCTTCACAAAATATGGCGACCAAACAGGGTTGGCATACTCCAATAAAGGACGCACGTACACCTTAAAGGCCCAAGCGAGGGTCTTCCTGTCACCAGACTTAAAAAATTTCGTTATCATTGCCACGCGTTTGGGGGCTATTTTAACAACATGGTAACAGTGATCGGAAAACTTAAGATCATGAGCAAGCCACACCCCAAGATCTTTTATGGATTTAATAGGTTTTAACACTGAACCGTATAGGGAGAAGTTTAAATGAAGATTTGGGTACCCAACAAGTAGTGGTAAAATACGATATTCGGTTACACATATATACCCCCACTTTCGGTCACGTGACAAAAGTGGGGGTAATGATGCACTTCCGATCATCTGTTGAAAAGTGGGGTTCCATTTTTCGTCAATCTGGAGGACTGTGGAAAAGTGCTTTTTGCTTCCTCCTATGATGTCACTTCTGGTCACGTGATCAAAGTGGGGGTATTGATCCACTTCAGATCACATGATGAACAGTGGGGGCGTCAGTTCCGGATTTTTCGTCAATCTGGAGGAGGATGGGAAAGTGCCTTTTGCTACCTTTTTACATTCTTCATCAATATGGAGGTGGGTGGGAAAGTGCTTTTGCTATATTCTATGACGATACTTCCAATCACGTGATCAAAATGGGGGTAATGACATCACTTCCGGTCATGTGATGAAAGTTGGGACGTCACTTCCGGTTTTCATCAATATGGAGGAGGGTGCCTTTTGCTACCTTTTTCGTGATGTGGAGAATGGTGGGAAAGTGTCTTTTTTTTTCTTTTTTGTGGAGAGGATCACGCGTAGGGTACAACCTGTGGAACCCACATCCCGAACCGTTTCGCTCTAAGACCGACAGTTCTCGAGTTATCAGGGTGGGCCAACTTGCCAAAATTCGAGGTACCCAATTTCCAGAGTGGGCTACACGTAGGGCACGGCTCAAGGAAGTCAAATCCTGAACGGTTTCATTCTAGGACCAACGGTTCCCGAGTTGCGGGCATATTTCGGATTTTGGAACTGTGCCAATTAATTTTTTTCGGTAGGCCAAAATAATTTTTGAAAGGGCCAACAGATAGGCGAGGCCAAGGCGGGCAGGGTATCATTTTCATGGGGTCAAATTTTACTCTGTTTTGCTCTAGAACTAACGCTTATCGAGTTATGGGCATTTTAAATAATTTCGGAAGTTGAAACTGAAACCTGGGGGCCATCTTAGAAAAAATGGCGGCATTTCTGGTTCCGGGCCAAGATGGAGGCATTTCCGGTTCCGCTTCCGACAGGATGTGACATCAATCAAAATGGTGGTACTTCCGGTTTACATGGGGGCGACCATCTTGTCTGTCTGTCCTCTGAGTCTGCCAAATCGCATTTTCCTACTACTCACTTCCTGTTGTGACATCACTTCCTGTATGACGTCACTTCCTGTTATGACATCACTTCCTGTCATTATGTCACTTCCGGTTATGACATCACTCCTTGGATTTGTACTAAGTTTGTGTTTTGTGTGATATTAATCTTAGTGACGCGGTGAGTTTAGGGGATATTGAAAAACTTTTGAACAATCAATTGTTATTATTAGTGGAGAGTGTTTTGAACCAAACTCTGATGTATTGAGAGTTATAGTTGATTTTTAAAGTACATTTTTGTAAGTTTACACCCATAACCGTTACGTAAGTCCAGTAAGTTAAGTGTCAGAATAAAATTTGAGAAAATTCAGTCGAGATGTAGTTCTGGACTCAAACACACGGCCTCCCAGCCTTGGTGCAGTTGGGCAGGGCTACATGTACCATATCATATATGCAATTTCTAATATAGCGCATATAGCCCTGCCCAACTGCGCCAAGGCTGGGAGACCGTGTGTTTAAGTCCAGAACTGCATCCAGACTGAATTTTCTTCGTCGGATTTTTCCTTATATAGGGAAGACATTTCCCATGATGCAGCACACCAATAAAGTTGGCACAGTTCCAAAAATAAAAAAAAAGGCACGGTTTCAAAAATTAAAAAAATTGGCACGGTTCCAAAAATAGAAAAGTTGGCACAGTTCCAAAAAAAAAATTGGTACTGTTTCAAAAATAAAAAAAAGTGGTGCTGTTCCAAAATAAAATTATTTTTTGAGGAGGACCCTATATAAGGCGAGATCAGACGAGGAAAATTCAGTCCAGATGCAGTTCTGGACTCGAACACACGGCCTCCTAACGCTGGTGCAGTTGGGCAGGGCTACATGCACCATATGAGTAGGAAATCTCCACTACTGGCTCCCCTCTCGGGTGGTAGTAACTCCCCGTGCAGGGTCCATAAATAAAATGCAAAAAATTTCCATTTACGTACTTTTCAAGCTTTAGATATAAGAATTTCATCGGCGACGTGCCGTTCGTTTAAATTTTAACTTTTTGAGTAGGCGATGTCTTGTTCTTTACACGCCTCATCCAGTTTATTTATTCCAGGATCCCCTCTAGCTAATCTCCGATTTAGTTTTGTTCCTGGTCCTTAATATTGATATCCGGGTAAATGTACTTCTACCGGTAAATGGTCTACGATTTTATTTACGATTCCTTTCCCAGACTTGATGAAGGAAGCTCTTTTCGTTCCGCACACTTCGCAAAAGTAGACTTCCATGCTTCTGTTATTTTTCGATATAATAATAGTAGGTGGTTCGGTCCGGTTAGGTGTGGATCGTTTACATTTCACGCAATACTTCATCTTGGCCTCTTTTTTTATAATACAAAATATTCTTTATCGTAAACCTAAATTCTGATAAGTGTTCTTTTTTTCTCTAGCTGTGATGACCCTTCATTGTTCCAATTACGATAAAATTTCTATCATTTCGTTCCTGTGACCGTCGTGATCCGCTTGGGTTGACCCGTACAAAAGCCTCAGTCTTTCGACCAGATCGTTAGGATTGTCGTAGTACCTGTAATCCACCCGGCTCCCGGTTTTTTTTACCATACCAGTTCCCTTTTTCTTCGTTTTCATATCCTCCCAGATAGGACCGATTATCGACACGTACTTGGCACTACGATTCGACTTAGGTTTTCGAGTGCCCGGATCGTTGTTTTGGTAGATAGCGTGCGTGTTTTTTAAAAGAGAAGCGTAACTCGCCTTGACTTCGGGAGCATACAACGGTTCCTTCAAATCCTTAGAAACCAGCAAACTCCAAAGTCCTCGTCTTCCCGCGTACTGATTACCACCGACCACTATGTCGTTCTCGAATATTTTTACGGGCTTATTAGCGATGCTCATTTCTCCAGTTTTCATGTCGTATTGCAGTCCGAAGACAGGATCGGTCTCTTTGGGATTTTGGAAAAATTTCATCAGGAAATATTTCGCCGTTTGGCCTATGATTTGGCCAGGTAACAGACTATCCAAAGATCTGAGGGATGGGAAATTTGGAAGTTCTGAAGGCGTCTGTTTTGTATTGCCGAAAGTGTGGGGGTGACTTTCAAACTTGTACTGACAGATGCGTATTAGGTTCGCGTAGCTGGAGTCGAGTATTCGGAAATATTGGGATCTCGCGCTATCGGAGTTGAATGCTCGACGAAAGGTTTCGGCGATTCAAACTTCTCCGTCTCGTTCCCCGTGGTTTCCCACTCTTCATCATCTTCATCCTCGGATTTATAAGTTTTTTTTATGGGAGTAATAATTCGTATACGTTTTAGTCCAGTTTGGACTAAAAGTCCAGTTTAGTCCATTTCTCCAGTTTTCATGTCGTATTGCAGTCCGAAGACAGGATCGGTCTCTTTGGGATTTTGGAAAAATTTCATCAGGAAATATTTCGCCGTTTGGCCTATGACTTGGCCAGGTAACAGACTATCCAAAGATCTAAGGGATGGGAAATTTGGAAGTTCTGGAGGCGTCTGTTTAATATTGCCGAAAGTGTGGGGGTGACTTTCAAACCTGTACTGATAGATGCGTATTCGGTTCGTTTAGCTGGAGTCGAGTATTTGGAAATATTGGGATCTCGCGCTATAGGAGTTGAATGCTCGACGAAAGGTTTCGGCGATTCAAACTTCTCCGTCTCGTTCCCCGTGGTTTCCCACTCTTCATCATCTTCATCCTCGGATTTATAAGTTTTTTTTATGGGAGTAATAATTCGTATACGTTTTAGTCGTTTTCTCGTTGGAAAACCGGCAATCGCTTTCGCAGGACTCACTACGCGTGGTGGCGGATTAACAACGGTAGGTTTCAAAGTACTAACGACAGGTTAAAAAAATTCTTGTAAAGATTCTTCTTGGTCTCGTTCGTCCAAACGTTGATTCAAAACTTTTCCCGTAAACATTTTTTGAGATTAACTATTTCACGTTTCTTTTCCATGTTATCTTTTTTTCTTTCTTTTGTCATCGAACGAAAACGTACGTTTATAACATCCCTCGTTTAACGTTTTGTCGATCGATAAAAACCCGTACGGATCGTCCCAACACGTTCTACACAACATTTTAAACTCCGGAAATTCCATGTCAGGACCGACATGATTTTCGTACAAATGTTTCAGGTTTAAATCGTCCACGGGAAATACGATTAATAAATTGGCGTTATCTCTCACCACTTGTTTGGGAATTCTGGTGTAAGACTGACGGCAATAAAAAACGTAGGCGTTAGAATGACGGCCTTAAGCGAAGTAACGTTCTATGTTTTTTTGTTTGTCTAAAAGAACATCGTCAAAAACCACGAGATTACGAAACCTGGTGTCCAACTCCTCGGGAGGAATTAAATCGTTTTGAGAGTTGTGAAAACTCGCAATCTCCCGTCCTACGGTTCCCTCAATTTCGGAAAATGTAGACTGTAAAGCTTGGTATTTCGCTTGACACAGAGTTTTGCTGTACACGTATAATCTGTCGTAATCCAACCATCCCTTGTTACAGATAAAATTAAACAGTAAGTTCGTCTTTCCGCAGTTTGCCGGTCCTATAATCAGGCATCTGATGTTTGAAGGTAGAAATGGGTGATGTTTGGGTTTCTTGATCGGCACGAAGAAATCGTAATTTTGAATATCCATAGTTTTTTCTTATTCAGAAATCAAACTCATAAAGTCTTTGTCCGAAAACTTTACGTTGAATGTATTAGATTCGACGACTCCGCAATCTACGTTACACCAAAGTTTTACGGTTCTGGGAGTGTCGTTGCTGATGTACACGGAGTTAATTTTACCACTAACTTCCGACAAGGACATACTTCCGCACGAAGCCAAGTTAAACCACGGTTTTTCTATAACGTTTTTGTTAAGTTTTCTTTTAGTTTTGTGGATGTTGTTGTACACCCACGTTCTGAGACACAGCGGCTTATCCGACTCACCGTCTGCCTTTTGACAAAATGGGTAGCAGGTGGAAGCTGGGTGCGAGTAATTTGGGTAACTGAACATAGTCAGAGAAACGGGTTTCTGCTCGTCGGTTTCAATTTCTAATTTTTCGCAGATGTATCGTTTAAGATTTTTCATCGCGGTTTGAGATTCGGGGGTCGACGGAGAAATCCATCCCTTACACCTGGAATCTTTGTTCAAAATGGGAGAACCTATTCCTTTTAAATCCTCGAATTCTACGAAAAGAGATAAGACGTACTTTACTCCATTTTTTAAATTCGTCGCATTTTCCGTCTTAACTTCTAGAGAATTTGATTGCAACAGACTCCAAAGATTTCCATACCAGGTAGAATGAGACATTTCTTATTCCTTTTGTTTATATATAAAAAAAAGAATCGTTAAAATGCCGGTTAATAAATTTGGACAGTCCTTGAAACGAACGCAAAGAGATGTGAAAGGGGTTCCGGGTATAGGATTTATATTAGACCTGAACCATGATTACGACATGCAGAATAAGCGACTGACTAAAGTCGGAGCTGCTACAGAACCCGAAGATGTCGTAATTTATTCCCAATTTACCGAATTAGAAAACAAAGTTAAAAAATGTAAAGCCGAGGATTGAAGAAAGATGCGGATGGACATTTTAACGCTGAAAAGAAACGTATTAAAGATCTCGAAACTCCCTCGCAATCTAAGGATCCTGGGAATGAATATAGGAAGCAGCGGAGACTATATATCTAGTTCAGACCCTCCAGATATAAAGATACGGTGTTTAATAACTCATTTTTTTGATTTGTCGGAAAGTGTACCCGAAGACAAAGGATTTCAAGTTTATCTCGATCTTGAGAGACTTCTTCAACCATCAACTCTAGTATAACGGAAATACCGATCATCGTGCGCGATGGCCACGTGATTTATATAATGGCTGATACGGCAAGCACGGAGGATAAAGATTACCAGATAGATATATACCTAACCAAGACTCGTTGTATACCATGGTCAAAGCAGAGGCCTACCAATCCATACGAAGAACAATGGGGATAACCGAGTTAAAGAGCTAACCGTCTTAAAATATCTTCGTAATCATATCCCTTGCACGAGAAACTTAGGAAAAATAAACAGAAATGACCGCATAAAGTTTGATTAAAATTTTGCACCCTGTCGTAATTGTATTTAACGGGACCCAAATACTCCGAAATGGATGTCGGTGGTTCGAGGTTGCCGAAACTGTCGAAATAACGGGGTATATCAGTAACTGTCGAGTAAGCCACCCAATGACTTCCGTGTCCATCGTGAAAATTTTCGAGATTAACGATGCCGCATTCGCCACGAGGTTTAGGTTTTAACGGCAGACGATCCTTGCTAAAAGTACCTCTGTATTTAGGAATTTTCAAAACTTTGACTAATTTGTTTAAATCGAGATTCGTTAACGGTTTAGTAAAATCAATCAGACCTTCACTGGCCTTAGAAAGAGCCCTCTGCCACGATTCGCTTTTTTTTTCTTTTTACGTTTCAATCCCGAACCCTCCATTTTCTTGTTATGTCTCACCATTTCTTCTATTACCTTAGCATCGTTCTGGCTCTTTTTAACTGCAGCGGCAATACCGGCAGCACCTCCGGCTAGACCACCTACACCGGCTAAGATGGGTCCCAGCAATGCCAACAATGGTAAAAACCCACCTCGTTTCGCGATCTTTTTTCTTTTTACCCCGCTCCGTTTTTTTCTGAGTTTACTTGTTTTCGGTTTTTGTTTCGCCATCTCCCTTTTTTTAATAAATCAGTTCGACTTTGCCTTTATCCAATTTCAAACTCATTTTTCTATCACCGATCAACAGCGCGTGGCACGTCGTGTTAGCTGGAACCGCGGCGTTAAATTTCAACTTTACTTGCACGTCGACTATTATAATAATAATAATAATATATAGAGACGATGCTCGAGGCATCCACCCACCCAAATTCCCCGGCGGCAGATGTTAAGTGGAAGAAGTACCACCATTATTACAGTTGTTTTTTGCCGCATGAGGGAGGAAACCGGAGTACCCGGAGGAAACCCTCGTGCAACGGGCGGGAAACAACCGGAGAAAAACCCGTACATATAAACTTCCCATCGCCAGGACCGAACCCGGGTCTGTACGAAGCCAGAGATGTACACTGGGACCAGGACGCCTATCGAATCTGACGCCCCAGTGCTCGCAGCTACCCGTGCACTGAAGCTACCCGTGCTTCAGCAGCTACCCGTGCTATTCCGGACTGAAGTCTCTCCGATTGCTTGGAACAGTCCAAAACTACTAGAGGATATGTTTTTTTAAACTGCAGCGAATCGATACACAAGTCCCCGACATCGTATAAAGCGCGTCTAAGCTCTTGAGCCATTCTATACAGGATCGAGTATTCTCCAGTAGCATAATTTACGTTCAAGTCCAAGAACGGGTAACGTTCGGAATTTAAAGTTACGTGAGCATCTTGAAGACTGCAGTGATCGAATACGGCTGGATTTTTAGTTTGCGCATCTTTTCTATTAGTCTGAAGAGCTAGAATAACCCACCTCGGTTTTTCAACGGCTGAAGTAGTAAGCACGCCCATGTGAAACTAGTGCTCTGAGGAGTTCGCAACTATCGTAGTGCCAGTGCCTAAAACCCAAGTCCACGGTCATCCCACCTTCTATGTAGCTAGAAAGCCTGAGTTTTGTTCGTTGGATGTGGTTACGTGCGGTACGTGCCACGAAACGCTACTCAATTCGACTTTCCCAACGGCTGTTGCAGCTGCCCTGAATACAGCGTCGTCATTGCTCGCCCTAGACAACGTTAGGACATGCTTGGCACCGTACAGCACCTTGTCATAATTTTCGAAAAATCCCATGCAGTGTTTTAAGGGAATGGCGAACGAGAACCTTCCTTTAGGAGTCGTTTCCTTCACGATGATGGAATGCCGTAATTTGAATCCGATGTTATCGTTCAAACTGGCCGCGGAAGATTCTGCCGCATCTAACGCCCAGCAGTTCCCCAGCAACGACACTTGATCGGTCGAACCGTACGTAAGGAGACCTTTCATGAGAGTCCCATAACCGGGGTAATTTAACTCGTCCACTAGCTTATCCCCCAAGTGATATTTAATGCTGGAAAACAGGTACACGGAACCATTATTGATGAGAGACTCTACGTCCGCATCGGCAAAACTAGAACCGTCGGAATTCAGTAACCTGCCTTTAATCAGAAGATAACTATTCGCGACGTGTA
>JAHWFP010079514.1:0-10757 GCA_023313725.1 Lithobius niger
AGGCGTACATGGATTGTTTTTCTTGTAGGTATTACATTGCCAAGGTAGACGTGAAAAAGTAGTTTTTCTCGCCTTCACAATGTGGCTTGGAAAACCAAACAGGAAAGGAACAGTACATTCTGTTAACTTTCTGAGGTTCACGTAGCCTTTTATAAAGCATTCTTCTGTGAAATGGTTTGAACACAAAAAATGATGTATTGTTGGAGAGAATTTTTCTCTTCGTACTTTGTGAAACCATTGTTTTAGCAATGTGGGTTTACTGAGAGGAAAGCTAAAGGCAAAAAATATAAACATAATAGGTAACGGCTAATTATAATTTTTGTTAATGATAATTTATTGAAAGTAAAGCAACCCTTCGAGGGGTATAAAGTTCCGTATGCGACCGCCAACATCAGTGAAGGTTTGCATAATTTCGAATGGACCTCACCGGGTTTCTAGGGCTATGTTGGTTAGGTTAGGTAAGATAACTGACAGCTGTTCATTAAAATAACTTAATTTAATAAAAACGGGAGCAAGTGGTGGTCGCATATGGAACTGACTCCCATTCGAGGTCACTTCCAAACCACCTTTTACCGATAAAAGTAATTTTTACGCACAGGTAGTGCCATTGCGCACGTGAGATGGTTTATATTTGACCAGACAGACTGCTATTTCACTGATTAAGTTACCGGTGAAATGAAGTATTTGTGTAGTGTCGAGTGGAGTTTTGACAGTTAATGGCCGCGTAAACCTTCACCATACTGTTTTCATGGCTTGTGAAACACAACAGCGTAAATAAAAATACAACAGCGTAAATATAACAGCGCACGATATCACTTAGCAACTATCCGCCATGCTGTTAGGCCGGCCGAATGTCCCTACCATGGACCGTTCCCGCCCGTTCTATTCTCAGCCGCGACGCCAGCGCTCATGGTGCGTCTAGACTATACTACTACTATTCCAAGGTCTTTGGTCTGTGCATGTATTAATTTTTAATCTTTTGTTAATAATTACCATGAGATTAAAAAATCTACGACTAATGCGGTCTTAGATCGCCGAATAAAAATTATAAGCTATTAGCCTAAAAAATTACAAAGTATGTTGTTAAAATACGAAAATCTTTCCGGTTTGCAAACAACACTACGGAGCCCTGTAGCGGACATACACAGTTCAGTTGATTTGGCGGAAAAACCACGCCTCCTTTCAATCCCAGAATGCATTCCTTACAGAACTATGGAAATTCTGCTCGCCGAGCTGACTTTCTGTTGGTTCTGCTTTCCGTTAGGCCAAGTCAACATGGCGGACGATCCAACACTCAACTTTGCCACGCCGATATTTAATTGAAATCAAGCAAAACATGCATAAATTTACACTACCATGAACATTAAACACCACTAAGACTCGTGAAGGTTCGTTCAGTTAGCCGATAATCCACTCAACGCGAAATGCTAGGCATGTAAGCGGTTGGGCCGTGTCCACTCGTAGTTCGTGGGGAGGGAGAAGCAAGTAGGTGACGCACACTTCATTTGAAAGGAATATGTGCTGCCGTTCAGCGCTAGCTTGGACGGGCACATGTTTGTTCCGTTCTGTTCATTCCATTCAGTTTTCTGTTTTCCGCGTTATCGTAGACGTAGGGTTATGTCGACATAACAAACTTCGTTATCTCGACATAACAAACCGTATTACTACTTCCGTTACTACTTCCGGTGCTACTTCCCGTAAGAGCCCAGAAACGGAAGTTCGTTATGTCGCGATAACGAACTGGTTATGTTGTGATAACAAACAATTGGTTATGTCGCGATAACAAATGTTTGTTATCACGACGTAACCAATTCGTTATCTCGACATAACGAACTTCCGTTTCTGCGATCTTACGGGAAGTAGTAACGGAAGTAGTAATATAGTTTGTTATGTCGAGATAACGAAGTTTGTTATGTCGACATAACAAACCTAATTTTTATTTTTGTGTATGTCCGTTACAGGGCTCCGTACAACACAATTTTTTCGCTCATCTTTTTAGTCTTCTGTACAGCCGTACCGGCTGAGAAGACTATTGCAACGACTTTGTCCGTCCGTCGCTTTTTTTCCAACGTCACAACGGTACCAGACATTGACAACCATTGTTTACAACGTTAGATTCAGTGTCAGAAGTTAGTTAAATAACATGGCAAATTAAAATATCGTTACTTCCTCATAGCTAATAAACTTCTTCGATGTAACTAAATTAAATAATAACATTTGATCGTCGAATTAAAATCCTAAATTAAAATCTTCAATAGAAACAAATGGATTTTGGCTTCGTTTAAAATAGTCTCGTCGCATTGTTGCATGAATGAATAGGCTTACCGTCGAACCAAATTCTCCATTAGGCCTATCTGCTACTTGCGAAATTAAAACTGCATTTTTAAAATTAGACCTAAAAAAATGAAAATTAGGCCTAAAATCATGTTACCATGGCAACGTCAAGTTGTTACGAGTCGCTGTTGGCTTCATCAACAGCGTCTCTCTCGTCACTTCCCTACTACCACTGATCTATATAGGCTACATTGCGCGTTACGTTGTAACACTGTAACTGTGTGCCTGAAGGCACTCCGTGTTGCAAAAGTGAATAGGCTTACTATACAATCCATATCTCCGTTAGCTGCTACTTACGAAATTAAAACTGCTGGTTAAAATTAGGCCTAAAAGCCGACAATTACGCCTAAAATCTAAAATAGGCCTAAAAGCTAACACATTTTTAACCGGCAATTGTGATGGCTACTGCATTCAGATTAGTATAATACAGATAGCTGTTGTAGTGCATGATAGAGGTGTGTGCCTCAACATTAAAAGTGGAGGAACTGTACAAAAGACCGGTGCGACTAGGAAGTCGCTGTAGCCGCTTGTTTCGTTTTAAGACTGGAGATATAGTCAACTTTAAAAAGAATCTACATATATAATACGGAGCAGGCAGCCAAGTCACCGGCCACGCCATTCTGTCGTACAATCAAGTACCCCACCCTGTAGTGCCATCTGTTGACGGGATTCGCCTTCAAATTCGAGTTAAGACACTTTTCCAATGTCTTCGAACAGATGGCGCCACTTACCAAACCTGCCATGTCGCCGTCTATTGACGGCCTTGGACTACAAGTTCGGGTTATAACACTTTTCCATAGTCTTCGAAGAGATGGCGCCACTTACCAGACCTGCCGCACCGTTTTTGGGTTCGATTTTTGGTATTGTTGTGGTACCAAAGCGGCCAACAAAGTTTTAGTCGCGTGGACTGTGCCATTGTCGGCGTTTGAGCTAAAAAAAAAAAAAAACCGTGAATACTAAACCGGACAACTTTAAACCAAACGACGATTGGGGGCCTCGAAATTGGCAACCTGATACGATGGAAAGGCGCATTTATTTCCTAAATGTTCACTTCCAGAAAGGAGTTGAATTGTTTTTTTTAATTTTTTTTTTCTTATTTACAGAGCGTAATGGCCTAAAACACCATGAGCTCTCTCTAAAACTACTTAAAACTACTTAAGACTAAAGACCTAAAGTTACAATCCGTCTATAAATTGCACACTGCAACCGGCCAGCCGGGAAACAAGAGAGCATGGGAGACCCTGGGTCCCTAGGTAAATCGCTGCGTCGCCCTACAAAAACCTAATGTTCTGTGCAGGGGACCAATATCAAACGAGGAGTGTGGAGAAACACCAAGGGCCTTATGCATAGGGTCAACCCCAGCGGCAACCACAAAACGGCGCCGAGCCGTCCACCGGGGGCACTCAAAAAGAAAATGACGCACCGTCTCGTCATCAACACCACAGATGCAGAGTGAAGAGCGGAACCACCCTAGCCGAAACAAATGTGCCCCGAGTTGAATATGCCCTGTACGGAGCCTGGAAAGCAATCCGGCATCCCGGCGAGCAAGACCATTGAGAGGGTCTGGACATGCAGTGGTTGGGTGTAACGCAAAAAGACTGCGACCGAACTGACTCGCAGACCACGCCGCTGCCCACTCCCCCCCCCCAACAACTCCCTCAACCGCTGGCCGCAAGTTCCTAGGACCAAGGGCAAGCGGACCACGGCCGAGCCATCAACAGAACCCTGTCTAGCGAGGCTGTCTGCCAACTCGTTACCGAAACTGCCTGAGTGACCCTTAACCCACACATTGGAGACAGACTTGCCACACAGGTACTGCGAGAACAGTTTCCACCCTATCTCAAATGCAACAGGGTGGGAGCATTGCAGAGATTGGAAACAGCGACGTAAGAAGCCAAGACCAGCCTATGAGTCAGTCAAGACACAGTATTCCGGTACCTGCAAGTCAGAACCAATGTCGAGGGCCACGGAAATGGCAGCGAGCTCTCCAACAAAAGCCGAGGGTAGTGGTCGAGGGAGAAACGGTACTCCAGGTGCCAACTTGGAACACACACCCCAATCCCCCCTCTCCCCTGTGCCGCAAAGAAATACGCATCGCAAAACACCTCCACCCCAAACCACCCAGCCCCAACTCCCTCGGCCCGCAGAGAAGCCAGCGCGGCAGGGCACCAAAGCCATGGGGCCGTCGGGTGTATGAAAATTGGAGGGGGAAAGTCAATCAAATCCCTATGCATGAGCAGGGACACCCCCTGTCCCGGGGCACCCAGCAAATCACGGGCCCTTCCGGACAGTCATGTAATCCACCAAGATACTCCCTAAGGGATCCGACGTGCCCCTCCCAATTGCCCGCAGGCAAATCCTGACCAACAATTCCTTTGCCTGGAAGGCAACTGGGACTTCACCAGCTTCCACATGCAACGCCTGCACAGGGGTGGATGGGAGGCAGACTGTAACAACCCGCAGGGCCTGATTCAAGGCAACCTGCACTGCCCTAATAGCCTGTCCAGAACTTGCCAGAACAGGGATATGGTAAACCGCGAAAGAACGCACATACACCTTGTAAAAGGATGCAACCGTACCACGCTTAGCGACAGATGCATTGTTGGCAATGGACCGCACCACGTGAGTTCGAGCCGTGATACTCTGCCTCACTGCAGCCACATCATGAGTCCACAACAACTGCGGGTCCAGCCAAAACCCAAGGTAACGTACCTTGGACTTAGCCACCACTCGCGACCCATTCACCACAATTGAGCCATCCCAGGCTCGACCCCGCCGAAAAATCATCAGCTCTGTCTTCGCACTGGCTAACTGAAGGCCCCTAGCTGCCAGAGCACGAGAACCCTTAGCGATCACAGCTTCAAGAGCTGCCAGAACAACAGGCAGGTCCTTCCCCGCAAGCCACACAGCCACGTCATCTGCGTAGGCAACCACGTTGACTGTAGAGTTCATCTCAATAAGGACAGCATTGATCGCCACTGCAAACAAGGCTGGACTTAGACAACTACCTTGGGGGAGGCCACGGTCAGTGGAACGCACACTAGACCAGGCACCCCCAGCCTTAGTAGCAAAGCACCGCTTACCGAGCAGAGCCAAAACCGCAGCTGCAAGCTTTCTGCCTATCCCCAACGTCTGCAGGAAGTACCTCACCCACGATATGTCAACCATATCGTAGGCAGCCTTAATATCTAAGAAGACCGCAACCGCGAAGCAGTCATCAACCCATGCCTCCCGTATGCCAGACTCCAGGTACAGCATAGCGTCCTGCGCACCCAGGTTCTTACGGAACCCGAACTGTGCACCGAACAGCCCACCCGACCCCTCAATCTGCCACACAAGCCTATTTACCAGCATTCTTTCATAGACTTTACGCACACATGAAAGGAGTGCAATTGGTCGGTAACTCGAGACGGCAGACCGGACTTTGCCCCTACCAAGCACAGGAATAAGGACTAAGAAGAGCCAAGAATCTAGCACTGCGGCCCCATCAAACCTTGTCTGGAAAAAATCCAGCAGGGTCTCTTGACCAACCCGATCCAGGCCCTGAAGATCTTCGTAGGTGACCCCATCGATGCCCGCGGTACTCCCTGACCGACAGGAGGCCAATGCTGCAGTAAGCTCCTGCAAAACCAGTGGCTGACCAGTCGCGTTGGCTTCATCCCACACAAAATCCTTTAGTGGCAGTGGGGGACCCCTGGGAGCCCCATAAACCTCTGCAAAATTCGCGTTGAATGCCTCCGCCATACTGGGACCCCTAAGAACCTCGTTGGACTGACCAAACACCCAAACAACAGTAGACCGAACGTCACGAGGGCGGACAAGGGCCCACACCCGCGATAGCGGCATGCCTTGGGAAACCTGACCACAAAGTCTAGCCCCAAAAGCTAACCTTTCCTTACGGAGAAGAAAGCGAGTCTCTTGGGCAATCCCAGCATACTCAAACCACCGCTGGTCAGTTTGACAACGACGGAAGCGTTGCCAAGCACGTCGCCGATCCCGGACAGCGACCACACAAACCTGGGTCCACCAAACCACATCACGAGCCCATCCAATCAGCTTGCCTCGGTTGCACCGACGACCACGCCGTCCACGAACCCACCTCCCAAGCCATGGGGCGAAATCACCCGAACTAATAGCCGGTGGAGACTGAGGCGCGACACTGTCAAGACAGCTGCGATCCCCAGCGTTCCAGGTCAATGCCACTGGAAAGTGGTCACTGCCCCGCAAATCGGACGAGACCTCAAACGAAAACCGAGTGGATAACTCATTCGAACATAAGAACATGTCCAAGACAGACTCCTGAACCCGACCCCCATACCTCCTCACAAAAGTAGGTATACCGTTTTGTATGACTGAAAGGCCGAAGCCATCCAAGGAGTCAGCAATCGTGTGGCCCCGAGCATCGCAATGGTCACTGCCCCAGAGCCAATGGTGCGCGTTGAAGTCTCCCCCCAAAACCAAAGGCCGGGGAAGCGACCCCACCCACCCATCCCACTTCAGGCCAGCGACCCTCCCAGTAATGTGAACAACACCAATGGTCAACCACCCAGCACCCCACCACACTCGAAAAACACAAGCATCAACACCCCTGCATACTGGAAAGGAGGGGGTGCAAAAGGGGATCCAGTTTCTAATGAGCACCCTCACCCCTGAGCCACCGGGACCAGCAATACATAGAAACCCCAACAAACTAGGGTCACACCCAACCGGCAGCCTTGTTTCAAGCAAACCCAAAATTTCAACCTTAGTCCCCAAACTGTCTAACTCCTCTCTCTTGTTCCCCACACCCCGCACGTTCCAGGTACAGATAGTGAACGAAACAAGAAATCAATACAAACTACAACTCGCTATGGAGACACCTGGACCACAAGCATCTCATTTTCCCCGTCCTGGAAGCAAACACCACTATTCTCCCCAGACGAAACAAACTCCTCACCCCCACCTGACACCTCGTTCAACACAGCAACATCATCCGACCACAAATGTACACTGTCACACACACTACCACTCCCATCACTACTCTCAACTTCATCTTTGCTGGAAACACACCCGTCAAAAGCATTACATCACTGGCATCTCCGTCACCACACCCAGTTGCATCACTACTGGATTTAGGCACATCCTCCAGAAAACCAATCGCCCCAAGAACGACTCCACCAGTAATGACGCCACCCAAGTCATCACCACCAGCATTGACACCACTGGAACCGACACCACCCACATCAACACTATCAGAGCCACCACTGGCTGAAACAACAGAAGGCGGACACACTTTCATTTGGGTCCCTCCTTCTATCTCCACACCCAGAACACCAACAGAAACTTGCACACCAATCTCCATATTGCCACTCTCACCATCCACACCATCACCTGCCAGGGGTAAGAAACGGTTTTCCACCACAGCCGCTTGTTTCGGGAGTGGCGGAGAACTGGCCATCGCAGAACGAGACGCAGATGCCTTTCGTCTTCGGAATCGACGTGGAGTTGTCGAAGCACAGGAAGTGTCAGCAGCCGTTATTGGGGCACTAGGTGAAGGGTCAGCGACCCCCAAAGGGAGACACAACTGGAGGCACAGCAGGAGACTCCACGACTGGAAGCACAACAGGAGACGCCACAACAGTAGACACCACAGGAGGGGGGGCACACAGGTACCGCGAGGTGGACACAAAGTGCATTCCGAGGGAGGGCTGTTCTGCAGACACCGCAGTAGACAGACGGACAAGAACGCCTCACGTGACCTGACTGGTGACACTTAAAGCACCTGGGTGGCCTGTCTGCCACAGCCATATACGCACCAATTCCTAGAACCCCTACCACGTCAGGCACATCCTCCACATACACAGAGTCTCGCAACTTCAAGGTACCACATCTAGTCCCTGTACTTCAGTGATGCATGCCTTCCATCACGTGCAGTTCATGCCGCAAACCAACTACTTCTCCATACCCGGCTAGAGCCCTCACGATGGCTGCGTCTGGCACGTCCAATGGGAGCCAGTGCAACCGGAACTTGAGTGACCTGTCCTGAAGGTCATACACAACCGCCGAATGGCCACGCACCATGAGACGCCCCTCCCTCTTAACAAGCATCTTCGCCTCCCGATCCGCAAACTGGACTTGAAAAGCATTGTTTGCTTTCAGCCAACATAAGCCAGTTATTCGCCGCAGCTCCACTACTTTGACCAAAGCGTCTCGCACATCTTGTAGTAGGTACAAGCCACCCGTCTGAGGCGCTAGGACAACCAACGAGCTTTTCATAGGAATATTAGCCAAACCCCCTTTGTACAGCCGCTGTAGCCAGGCTAGGTCACGTGGCACATCCTGGTTACAGTCTTGGCTGCCCCCGTTTGGTCCAACTGTAGGCACATCCTTTTCCACTACTTGACCCCTGTGCGAGGTCACCATGTCCACAAAGGAGGCTCGATTTGGCATCTCCTCAGCAGAAAGCTTTCCATCATTATAGCCTGATAGTTTATGAGAAATACCATCTCGGACCACTCCTCTCCGACCTTCACTGACGTTGCTATCAATGTCCTTAGTCTCATTGTTAACACCAGCATTGCCACCAGCATTGTTGTCACCAGCATTGTTGTTACTAGTTTTTCCTTTGTCAACATTCATCAACCTCAAGCCCTCTGCCCCATCATTATCTTTACTACTCACCCCGTACAAATTGAGATCAATTTCATCCAGTCCAATTTCTTCTGCCATTCTCCAGACTTCCCTGTATTTGAGACTCGACACAAGTCCCTTGTTAACCTCCTCCTGCGTCACCACTCCCGCTTGCCGTAGCTCTACCAAAAAACGCCTCACTGGGCGCGCCATTTTGCTTTTAAGAAGAATTGTTTTTAAGTGGGCGGCAACAATCGTTGCTTGCAACAATGTCGCCATGCACGGTACCGAGGTGAATTGTTTCAAAGGATTGACTTAAACAGAGGGTTACTTGCTTACTGAATGCTGGATTTCTCAGTGCTTTTTTGAGCCTTCAGTCAAACATACGCATACGATTTTTCCGGGGCTGCACTAAAGGAGAAATGTCACGAGGCGGCGTTTTCGGGAGGGGGGGGGGGTACGGGAGAGGGTGCCAGGGCAAGTGTGTGTGGTGGGCACTGCGCGCTACCGAAGTGAATTGTTTCAAAGGATTAACTCTAACATGGGGTTACTTGCTTACTGAATAATGGACTTCTCAGTGATAGGGCTTTTAATTTTAGCCTTCAATCAAACACATGCCTGCGACTTTTCCGGGGCTGCACCAAAGGGAGAATGTCACGGGGCGACATTTTCGGGGAGGGGGAGGCGGGAAAGCGTGTATGGGGGGACACGTATGCGAATCCGGGAGGGGGCAGGAGTATGGGGATTAGGGATTAAAGTAATTGTGGGTGAGAGGGCATATGTGGGAGCCATTCACATGTTCAGTCTTCGGTTTGATAAATTTAAAACCAAAGACCAAACACCTGGAGGGAGGCGAGGGGGGGGGGTGTGCAGCATGCGCACGGGCACAACAAGTATATATATGTTCGACTCTCCTTCTCCCTTCTTCCTTCCCCCTCCCTCTCTTATTTTTTCATTGCCTCCCCTCCTTCCTCACTCCTTTTTCATTTTTGTACCGAATCATCAGACGTTTTCCCCCGGATCGTTTCACTTTGGTTCTTAGCTATGAAACAATTTTCGTTGATTGATATTGGCAAAAGCAAATAAATACGTTTCTAATAGTCGGTTGAAAATTTATACAACCTGTAAATTAAATTGCATTCAGTTCCTGAGTGCTCTTTATGACTTGAGGTTTTTCGCTCTCCTGATCCGGCCAGTGCACAACCCCACTGCGCATGCGTCACCATGCGCAGTCACCATGCGCAGTCCTCTTATAAAAGCAGACAGCTCGCCCCTGGCGGTCATCTCTTTTCCTCAAGCTCTCATCACAGACGTCGTCTGAAGAAGCTCTCCTCTCCACTCTCCGTTTGCCGTTTGCCGTTCTTCGTTCGTCATTCACAGCCCGTTCGCCGTTTGCCGTTCTTCGTTCGTCATTCACAGCCCGTTCGCCGTTCGCGGCACGATCATCACCCGCCTACCATTGCGTGGAACTTCGACGCCGCCTGCTACCGTTCGTTGTGCTGCCTGTCGCCCTTCAACCGCCCGTTCTTCGTTCGTCGTTCGCCGTTCGCCGCCCGTTCGTCGTTCGCACACTTGCCTGAACTTCTACGCCACCTGCTGCGGTTGCCGTGTGCTTCGAACTGGAGGCTCCCTCCTAGGCAAAGGGTCCTCTTGAACTCGACCAGGACCCAACACCTCCTCGTCCAGGACGTGAATCCTGGTTCTTCAGAGCAACCGGCGACGGCGCTGCCAACCCGCGCCAGTTTGAAACTTACCAACAATCTGAATTTTTATCAACCGATGCCAAAATGGACTTCGGCACGACCCTCTACATT
>JAHWFP010079532.1:0-13087 GCA_023313725.1 Lithobius niger
CCTGCTTTTCTTTAGAATGGGAAACCATTTAAGTGTATCTTGTTGACTTGTAGCTTATGCTATAAAATATATTTTTTGCTTGACAACGGGATGATAAATCCCGAAACGTCGCATTTTACTGTATACATGTGCACTTGCTGGCTTTTTAAAACGTTAGGCTTGTCATATCAACAATGTAGCCTGCTTTAAAACAGTTTTAAGCATGTTATATATTCGAGTAAAATCATGTTTGACCCTTGTAAATACCTACTCATCTAATACCCAAGCGAGAACAAATATCCAGTTCCACATTAAAAAGTATAACAACAACACTAAAACTGATAACCCTTTAACGGTAACAACAAGAAAAGGCGGTCTTGTTTAGGTCGGCGGCTAGATTGTTGTCGTTACATCTAGACACACGCTGGTGTGTCGCCGCCAAGTAACAGTCGATCATCCCATTGTAAACATCCGATTGTTAAAAAATTGATTGTTAATGATAAAAAGGCGGCCTCACTAGCAAACATGTGTCTGTTAACTGTAAGCGACTGAAAGCATATTTGGCATGTTGAGGATAAATTCCAATGCGACAGAAATGTTTCAGATTGTGGTAAATGCAAGGGGAAGGTGCAGGAATAAACAAAAACTGAAAGTTAAAGGCTGAGTGTCCACCATTCATAGAGAAAGATGCGTCAACAACGTTGTTTTTATGTTACTGACTAGCTAGTAACTAGCTAGTAACTAGTAACGCTGGCCCGATATTAAATCCCATAGAGTCATTGCTCATGGCTAGCACAAAATTGAGAAGGCCTACGTAGCTGAACTTTTGCACACGGATGCATGGTGATCTGAGCATGGTCCTTTTGTTGGTTTGGGGGTTGTAGGGGGTCAGGACAAATGCGTGGGAGGGTTTTGAAATCCGCCACCAGCGAATATACATTTCGTTTCTTTTCCAAGTTGCAACCAAAGATTTTGAGCAACAATGGCTTGAACAATCAACATGGTTCTTAGATTTATTGTAAAAGCCTGGACGAACTAAAAACTGAACTGTAACAAAGACAAAACAAGGAAACATTAACGTTGTCGTGGATTGCGTAAAAATAAAGGGATGCACGTTACATGATGGTTACGTAACAATACGAGCATCCACGGGCTAACGGGGTTTTTGTTAATAACCCAAAAATAAAATGCTTCGCGTTCTGCTGTTTTAGTAACAGCGACCTTCGGGGGTTTCAGCATGACTAAATGTCAACGAAATCTTGAAAAATTAAGGAGAAGGTGCAGGGATAAACCAAACAACTGAAGGGGATACGCTGATTGAGTGAGCGAAGCGAACGAAATCAGCAATTGTTAGCCAGTGTGTGCAAAAATGGGACTGAAGCAACTTAAGCATATGAAGAACGGTCATACAATAAACTAAGCCGTGTTAATTTGGCTAATCTAACGGCAATTGGCAATGGTAAATTCTATAATTGTCAAAATTTATAGAAAGAAAATTCCGCTATAAAAAAGGTACAGATGAAGATAAGACGGTGTAACCTTATGTACGTTCACAGTCCTGTGAAAGTTGTGATAACCACCAAGACCCAAAGTGGCCGAAAAACCCAAGTTCCCAGAAACGATCGGCCTTTGAAGGTAGTGACATCGTTCAACCAGGGAAAGACCGCCAAGGTCAATCCTATTAGCCAAATTAATCGCACCCAATAATACTTTGGACGTTAAATGAAAACTTGAAAATTGCTACAGCGAGTAGCAATCTTCAAGTTTTCATTTAACTTTCGAACTATTATTCAGTTCGATATACACACTTGGTTACAGCACTAGGGTTTTTGAACAGGATGGCAACAGTGATGGGCGAGCTCTTGGCCAACGATGTTACTGTTTTACAGTTGAATGAAAGGAGAAAAATGAGTTGCTCTTCATTCATAACAGTGCAGGCTTGTCATCTGGATCTCAAGCTTGATAACCTCATCAGCCAATCAACAATATAGATGTAATGCCACCGAAGCCGCCATGAACACTCAGAAACAATGGCTTTACATGGCGAAAGCCTGGACAGCCCTAAACTATAATAGCCTCAGACTTAGTTGGTCCAAGGGGTGTAGCGTCTATCACTCTTTTATTTCTCTTGTCGCCCGGTACGCCAAATGACTGGTCCAGCAATTAGCACATTTCCTCCTCTGTAGATGGGTTTTATGGGCAGGTGTCAAAAAACCTGTCATAAAATGCTTCCTGCTTGGTTGTTGGGTAACTGTAAAGGGAGAAGAACCCCTTTATACACGCACACTTGATGATAACCATAGTGTCACATCTGATCTCAACTGAGGTTGCTACAATGGTGACCTGGCGATGCCCAAAATCAATGCCCTGTAATGTTGCACAGAAATCTGTTGACACGAGGGCAACTGTCGAAACAATTTGTTCACTCGTATCGCGAACTGGTCTTGAACCTTACCTTCTTCTGATCTTAACTTTCTGGATTTTGTAAGTGGCTAATATTTTGAGTGAGCAGGTGGTGTCTCTGTATCGTGCAAGTTAAGTGGTTTACGTGAAGGAATAATTTTGAAACTTGGGACTAAATAAGAACCGCTTACTGATTTTGAGACGTATTGAAACCATTTGGCGTTGCATTGAATAGCTTGTGATGCGTCTTAAAAAAAAACAGTTTTCTGTTTCGAAACGGGTCGCATATCGATACCACAATGGTTGGGTAGGTTTAAGAGCGTTTGGAAACTCGGGAAAGGCATAAACATTCTAGGGACGGAATTGCCAGTTCAGTCAATTGTACCTAGAGGGCACTTGTGATTTTCTGATCACTACCTATTGTAGGGGAACAGCACTTGCATATTTGGTACACTTTCTTGTAAGGTAGCCTACACCAAAATACTGCTTAGTAAATTTTTTGACAATGCAAATTACGGGCCTATTTACTAAAATATAGTACTAATTACTTGTGACACCACCCAGTAGCCCTATTTACAAACGTCTATAATTTTTTTACTACTACTGATATAGTCCAAGTAACGGTTGGACACCCCATGCTACTGCAATAGTCCCAGTAACTTATGGTCACCCTGTACCATTGCATTACTCCCAGTAACTTGTGGCCGACCCGTCCTACTGATATAGAACCAGTAACTTGTGGGTATCCTGTACCACTGATATAGTCCCAGTAAGTTGTGGACACCCTGTACCACTGATATAGTCCCAGTAACTAAAGGATACCCTGTACTACTGCTAAAGTCCCAGTAACTTACGGACACCCTGTATTACTGATATAGTCCCAGAAACTTATGGACACCCTGTACTACTGATATAGTCCCAGTAACTTACTGATACCCATTACTACTGATATAGTTTCAGTAACTTACGGACATTACCTCTACTGATTTAGTCCCAGTAACGTACTGACACCCCTTACTACTGATATAGTCCTAGTAACTTATGGACACCCTCTACTACTGATATAGTCCGAGTAACGTTTGGACACCCCATGCTACTGCAATAGTCCAGTAACTTATGGTCACCCTGTACCATTGCATTACTCCCAGCAACTTGTGGACACCCCGTCCTACTGATATAGAACCAGTAACTTGTGGGTATCCTGTACCACTGATATAGTCCCAGTTAAGTTGTGGACACCCTGTACCACTGATAAAGTCCCAGTAACTTAAGGATACCCTGCACTACTACTATAGTCCCAGTAACTTATGGAACACCCTGTACTATTGATATATTCTGAGTAACTTGTGGACACCCTGTACTACTGCTGTAGTTCCAGTAACTTATGGACACCGTCTACTACCGATATATTTCCAGTAACTTATGGACACCCTGTACTGCTGATATGGTCCCAGTCACTTACGGAAACCTCTAACTACTGATATAGTCCCAGTAACTTATTGACACTTATTGATAGAGTTGTGGGGGAATTTCCCTGATGGTCCTTTCCCACTAAAGGACGTGGTGTGTACTCCATTCCGTCCACACGACGAATTTCACAAATAAACTTAAATAACGATGCATTCAGTTCATCCAAAGTCAAGTCAACAAACAGTCTTCACATAGACGAACACTTGCCTTCATTGGAATTGACCCAGCTCATTGTACAATCTTTTAACCCAGTCCAACTTTTTTTGTGCATTTTCTGTCACTACAAGCTTGACACATGCAGCCAAAACGTTAGCCGTTACTTTCTTATAACGCTGTTTCTTTGCAGGCGTGAATTGTTCCTCGTCACTAGACAAAACGTTAGGCGTTACTTTCGTACAACACTGTTTCTTCGCAGGTATGAAAGTCTTGTCACTAGAAGAATCCAAAAAACTAGCAACATTGACAAATGGTTATACTTCACCAACTCCTTCCCAGTTATAAGCGTCCAACAGAGGAAAGTCTTTTTCACTTTCAGAGTCCAAAAACGACGCTATATTGACAGCTAGCTATATTGAAACGACGCAATCGCAGTTAACTATTGCGCAACCAATCCCGGCGCGACACACATTGTTGCACGGACAATGACATTGCAAGGAACACGCTGTTCAATTGTTATCGCGAGCGGGATATTCGGTCGGTTAAAGCCCTCAACCTTGTTTGTTTGTTTATTCACAGGGCACTGGCCCGTAGCCGTACAAAAAAAAAGGGTCAAAGGATTTTAGCGAGCGTTAACCGCACCCGGTCATCTGCCCGACGAAGCCCTAAGGCCCGTAGCCGTACGTCCGCAACATACTAACAATACAACCATAAAAGTAAAACGATATAAGTAAAACAGAACCTCAACCTTGGGCCATTCGGAAACAATCGCCCACGGGTGCTGTACGCCCTTGTGCATTGTTTCCGAATGGCCCGCGGTTTTCGGGCATTAACCTTTACTTAACAGCCGAACCACGCCTTGTAGCGATCTCTTCTTGTAATAGCAGATCTCCTTTACTTTCAACTCCCTCTCATTGTATCTTTCCGCTTTTTCCTTCTCCATCGACACGTCACTTGGAGATGACGAATCAACTCTACGTGGCCGCCATTACGAGGCCTAGGAACGTAGGCTAGTGAGTTCCGGCTTTCTAATAACAAGCAAAGGAAGCCGGGCAATTTACCGTTCGCGTCTAATTGTCATCCTGTTTATAGTGACTTTCTAAAGGTAACTATTATAACCGTTGCTATCGTTTCGTCACCTGATGGTGTTGCAGTCCGTCTTGCCCCCCTGTACTACTGATATAGTCGCTCTGTCTTATGGACACCCCGTACTACTGACATAGTCATTGTAACTTATGGACCAGTATGATATAGTCCCAGTCGCTTATAGACACCCCATAGTACTGATGCAGTCCCGGTAACTTATGGCCACCCCGTACTTCTGATACAATTCCAGCAACTTATGCACACCCCGTACTACTGATACAGTCCCAGTAATTTATGGACACCTCAATCCCCTCCCCCCCTTGTACTACAGCTATATAGTTCCGAAAGCAAGGGAGGAAACACAGTCCATATATTAACTCTGTTCTCCAGTCTACTCTTTGTTGCAGAAAGAGAAGCAGTAAAGACATGCGCATGTGCGACTTTAGTGTGAACCTGTGGAATAGTGGGTGTACTGGTGTACTGGGTGTGTCATGTCATGTTAGATATAAGTAGTGTTTAAGTCTCCTTGACCGAGTGTACGGCTTCAAGGCCATTTTAACTCGAATAAAGCATTAAAGCATTAAAGCAGTAAAGAATGACTGTTTAGAGGTCATGCTTCCCAGCTGCCAGGAAAGTTTCATTAATTCTTCCTTTTCCTTTGTTTCAGAATGTCTGTGAACTCTTTCGAAGGTCTCTTGTTTTTTGGCAGTTTTTTCATTTTTTACGGGCTGTGGTGGACCATCTCTATGCTTCAGCTCTACTTTGATTCGTTGAGAACCATCAACAAGTGCCAGAGTTCCACCTGTTGTCCAACAAGATCTTGCAGGCGAATTCCCTATGACCCTTTCGTCAGACTGGTTGCAGTGCTCGCAGGAGCACTTGCTAGCCTCTACAGCATTTATGATTTTCAAAATGTGGATTTGACGCCTCTTCAGTACCAGCATATTGTTTTGGGTTTGTCATTCCTAATGCCTGCAGCTGTGGAAATGCTGGAATTTCGCAAGGAATTTGTGTGTGAGGGTATTTCCTACGTGGCGTACATTTTCTCTATGTTAATAGCTGTTATTATGTTCTCTTACCGCGGTCATGGTCACTTTGCTGCTGACACTCCGTTTCACAATGTGTTACAGTTACCGCTTGTTTTGTGCCTTTTTTTCTTCATCCTGGAAGCCAGGTATCGAACCTCCGTGACAATTTCCATGGGACGTGTCTGTTGTTTCACAGTGATTGGAGTTTGGTTTATAGCTAATGCTTTCAGCAAACCTGAGCCGGACGGCAAAACCAGTTTCGAATGGGCGGCTAGACTAAATTGGGGTTTATCGAAACACGAAAACATTCCGATGGCAACAAGCCTGTTTTTATTTTTGACGCCAATAACATTTGTGTTTATGCTTATTCTAATTTGGGTGATGGAAAAACGACATTTAAAGAAGTTCATACATCGAAATTGGTAAGTAGGATGTTTTGCGAGTTTCGAAAGGCTTCTGGTAGTGACACAAGATTTGGCAACACAAGTAATGTAAAGCCACAAGGTTACAACGCTTTATGTGATAGCTGCCTTATCCCACAACTACATGGTCGGTAATATTATCCACAAACCCTCATATTTGAAGAATTATTGTTTTATTCCGAACACAAAAAATGTTGACTATCATTCAGTGGTATAGAAACAGACAGGTGCGTTTGTATTGTGGTGAGCATTCACCAGCATTAAGCATCATTCAGAAGCCAGGAAAGTCACTACCATACAGCTATGCAATAAGAATGAGATACTGCTTATCTATTATGATAAGCAATAGAATAAGAACTTGTTAAAAATAGAATGAGGACTTGATAAATCACTGAGTGAGATCTTGATAAGCAATAGAAAAAGGACTTGATGAACAAAAGCATGAGGACTTGATAAACAATAGACTGATAAACAGCAGAGTGAGCACTTGCTAAACAATACAATGAGGACTTGACTTTATTTTATACGTGAACCTACGGACCTTAAGTCATTCGCTCAATTCTAAATCTTACAACTACTTAAACCTAACATCCATATCTCCAACCCACCCAAGTTCACCAAAGATCATCCCGAATGACGTCTACTGCTTACAACTAATTGAACCTCGCCGTCTGCCTACATAATCTTATTACTTGTCGTAGGGCGGATACAGTCCCTGCATCGTCTGAGGAGGAACCCAGAATGTTCCCCAGGTCGGCACCCAAATCCTCCAGTATCCGGGCCCGAAAATTTGCCCAGAGGTGGCACACGAGAAGGAAGTGCTCCACTGTCTCGGCCTCTGTACCACACATGCAGACCTGCACTGGGGCTGATGCCCAATCGGTGAATATGAGCCCTCAACAGCACATGCCCAGTCCTAAGTCTGGACAACAGTGCTCCGTCTCCCCTAGAAAGCACATCAGGTCACACGGACGACAAACAGTCTTGTGGAGGTCGTGAAGAACCCTGTCCACTCCACTACCATCCCACTATTTCTGCCGGTCCCTTGTGGTCACCCACTTCAGAAATGGGAGGAGGTCCCTCGGTGTAACTGGAAATGTCACTGTGTTGTTTCTGTCCTCAAATCCCTGCCTAGCCAGTCCGTCTGCCACCTCGTTCCCAAAGGGGCCAGTGTGACCCGGCACCCATCCGGCACCCAGCCGCACAGCCACTCTGACCCCTCCGCTGCATGGCACCCATCAATTTCAAACCGATCTCAACAACCAGGGGTTGACCAATTGCCTGTATGCAGATCGAAGGAACTGGATCCCGGCTGCCGAGTCCGTCAGCACCTGGAACTGTCTCAACTGCAAATGTAACCCAATATCCAGTGCGACCAACAGTGCCACCAATTCCCCAACGAAGGTGATTGGGAGGCACCTAAAAAAGTAGCTGTATTCCTGCCGTAGGTCGGGAACACATTCTCCCTTATCTACCTCCCACACACCACTGTAAAACGAGGCATCACAACAGATATCCACCCAGTCAGAGCTGTCCCCTGCCTGCTCGAACACGCCAAGAGAGGTAAAACCTCCCCGCGCCAAGCCCATGAGTGCCCACCACCCACGACTCTCAGAACCGAGACGGCACACAGACCACCCAACCACAAAGCTCCGAGAAACTTACGAGTCCACGGCCTCAGTGCTGAGTAAGAGACCAACGCCTAGCCACCGGATCATTGCCACCCCTGGCAATCGCCCTGAGGCACAGGGCAGTCATCGACTCTCTTGCTTTGAATCGCAGCGGCACCTCTCCTGCCTCAATATGCAGCGCACGCACTATAGCTAGTGAATGAATAGTAATATGCTTAACAAAATGGGATGGTTGTCATTAGTACCTATCTAGGTTTGATAAAAAATACTGTGCAGAGGCCACGTGATTGTTGCACTTTGTGACTTGTCATTGTAGCAATTTGTGATTGTAGCAGCTTTGCATTGAAAGACGCCGTGAGATGTGACATAAGGTGTGCTGTTGTACAGATTGACCTTCAGTTTCTTCTGAACACTGCAACTTTATCCTGAAAGTAATATAGCCTATCGTTAACTATTGAGTTGCTTCAAAATTCAAGAATTGCTAAGTTTTGATAAACTCTGACACAGATTGCTTATTTACTAGTAAAATTTGTGTGCTGGATTGAATAGAATTTTAGACAGGGTTCTAAAATTATGGTTTGTAATTGATTTTAGTGAGCAGTGCTTAGCCTACAGGAGGTGATCTGATTGGAAACTAGATATATTTTTGCTAAGTTTTGATAGCCTCTGACACAGCTTGCTTATTAACTAGCCAATTTCGTGCACTGGATTAAATAGAATTTTAGATGTGGTACAGTAATTATGGTTTGTAACAGATTTTAGTGAGCAGGGCATAGCCTGCAGGAGGTGATCTGATTGGAAACTAGAAAGTGGACCTTGACCAATCAAATTTTTCTGGACAAGGTAGTGAGAGAGACTGCTAGTCTCCTTCAGTGCAGATATGTAATCTATTCTAGCTTATACTGGGCAAAACCTCAGGCCCTGCAATGATTGGAGGGTTCTCGGTTCGAATCCCAGAAATTACACAGCCCCTTACTAAGTTTCTTTCCGCTTTCAAATGTGCCGAATAGAGCTACTGGTCTTGGCGGCCTAACGGTGACTGTGAGGTGAACGACGTAATTTTTACATCATGAAGTTTCCATGATGTGAACACGATTCATGGGCCTTCTACTGATTGGTTAAATCAGTTTCACCACTCTTCACCTCCTTTCTTCTCATTATCAGTGGCTGAGGATTGAAGGCTGATAATGAACCACATTTAGGTCACCCAATATAAAAGCATGACTGTACAAATCTCCCCTTCTTTCTTATGATTTAAGGGAAGACAGCCACTTAGCAATTTTTATTCTGCAAATAGGTTAGGTTCAAGATTTATTAGTGTGATAAGGACCATAAATGAATGGGTTTCAAGATTTATTTTTCCAAAGCAGAATGCTGCTAGTCTTGAGGTCAATGACAACAGGAAATAGAAATTTGAAAATATGTTGACATTTTTTTTGAAATGCATGCTTTCAGTGTACTCTTCTACTAAAAAAATTAGTCTAGATTGACTTTTAACAAGCAAAATGAAATTATTTTTACAAGCAGGAGTCTTGAGGCCAACTAAAATTCTGAATAGTCCCAAAATGGATATTTAGGTCCATCTGGTCCATTACCTTGTTAAACTGAATTTTAAAGGCTCCAGTCATTATCGACTGCTAATAGCTACAAACTGTAAGAACTGAGCTTTCCATCAAATAAAAGCAGCATGGGGCTTCCTGCATGGCTTGTCCCTTTAAGATTGGCTTTTCCTCAGTGTACTATTTAGATGACCCCTTTATTTGGCTTTGCTTCCATACCCTAGCTTACTGCCCCTTTAGATTGGCTTTGACGCAATACACTAGCATACTGCCCCTTTAAGTTGGCTTTGCCTCCAAACTCTAGCATGCTGCCCCTTTAAGTTGGCTTTGCCTCCATACACTACCTTGCTCCTCTTTAAAGATTGCCTTCCCCTCAAATAAATGCAGTAGGGGCTTCACTGCACAACTAAATTTCTTTAAAAAGACTGGCTTCACTGCATAGCCTGTGACCTACTTCACTTTAGTCAGCTTATCTTTAAAACCTACTACTAACACCCCACTATTAACTCTCCCTAGTGGGTAAGTAGATCGACCCCAAATCATCTGATAATTCCATGGGCCCTGGATCGAATATGGCTCCTGTCTTAGTGTTAGAAAAAAAATTTTATTCTCCGAAAAATGCCAACCGAGAAATCCAAGGCCAATCAAAGTTCACTAAAAGAGCTCACAGGAAACAGGAAGTAGAAAATACCAACTGAGAAATCACAAGCCAATCGAAGCTCACTAAAGGAGCTCACAGGAAACAAGATGACCGCTGACAGGAAACAAGATGGCAACAGGAAACCGGAAACCGAAACCAAGGTCTCTATATACACCGGAAATGATGTCACAAAGATGGCCGCCAATTCCTGTGACGTCGCTAATGACTAATGAAGACCCTTCTCTCTTGTCTGTATGTAAGCTAAAAACTGATGACGTTTTGTCCCCTTTTTGGCGGAATCACCAGGCCCAGTAAAAACCACGCAACATCGATGGAACCGCATGCAGTCAACGACTTTTTATAACTTATAATAATTATGCAACTTGTGTATAATGAACTTGTGTTAGCCGCTAAATCACTGAAAAAGAAAACTTTCTGATTAGTGTTAGTGATACATGGTTTAAACCAGACTACGGGCTCGTTTACGCAACGAAACCTTCCTGCTCGGCGAATGCTATTTGCTGGTCAACCGTTATTTACTTTCGATTAGTTTACAGTTTTTACTGAATGAATGCGGCAATACATGACAAATTAAATGTACTGTAACTAACAACAAGCATAAAGTACTAAGTTCAACAGTAAGTGTAAACGTTGCTACAACATTGTTGTCATTTCGCTCTATTTCCAAAATGTGCTATTCTCGCACAAAGATCAGCTTCTGGCAGTGATCTGACGACAGCAGCATAAATAGCTGCTCCCAGCCAAAAATCCAACATGGCGTGCATTTCGGGGTTATCGAATCGAAAACAAACCATCGAATCCTGGCATTCGGAAATTAGTGCGCCGTCTTGTGCTGAAGTAAAACTTGTTTTCTTGTCGTCATAAATCGACACTTTCATGCCACAAGCATCGTACGTCTGTGACGCGAGGCCACGTGCTCCGGCAAAGGCGAGAAGCAGCCAGCAGATTTAGTATTTACCAAGTAAAGGCTAGTGAGCGAGAGAATTGAGGTTGCGAGTGGTTTCGTAAACGCGTCCTAAAAGAGCTTCTCATCCTTTGATGCAGTCTGACCTTGGACTTACAACTCTCTTCGAAATGGACGACTCACCTACCTTCACCGCCATACACAGCTCGTGCGCCCGATACTGTTAGGAGACCGGCAGTGCGATCTTGCGTCATGCGAGATCGAAACTATTTCCGAAGGTTTTTCCCGGTTTTCCCGGTTCAACCCTCGTCACTTGCGTGACGAGAGTGAGGTAGTCTAAGGTGACACGCCACTGACGGATTTTGCGGTGGCGCTGCTATCGCAGCTGCAGAAGGTCGGAACACACTCGAGCTTACCGGTATAGCCGTACGTGAATTGTCCATCTTGAAGAGAGTTGTTAGTCCAAGGTCTAACCTCCTCTATAATTTCTGAATACATTATCCGATTCATTTCAAATTATCCATGTGTGTTCTATGCCCAAAGGGTTCATACATAGCAGACGAAACCATCTTCAAGGCTTTTTAAGGCTAACACAGTACAATCTCAAAATTGCCTTTTAAATATTTCCAATATTTTGCCAGATGTAATCGTTGACACTATTGCGCTCTAATTTAGAAAGGTAAACCATTGTAGACAATAATGAACATGTTGTCCTCCTCCTCCTTCCCAATGGACAAGGAGGAAGGCTGAATACTGCAACTAACAGCCAGTGGAGCAGCACACTTATTCAGCTGCCCGTTCTGTCAAAAATTGCTTGCACCGCACTGCACTTCACTCTTTCTGTCTCCACTTCAATCCGTGCGGAGCATCGTTCACAGAATAAATGGATTCCGCTGGCGAATAATTTCTATGGCATCTAGACACACGCTAGTGTGTCGCGCCAACTCAGGTAACAAACATCATCTCAATTCAATTGTCGAGGACGTAAACTATTGTAGCGCGACGACATCGCGTTACAACCTGACGCATAGTTGGGCACATTTCAGGTACTTGGGGAAAATAATAATGCGGTACAAAAGCTTAAATTGTGGTAAAATGAAGAGCAATGAGCCACCTGACAAAAATGAAGTCTAGTAGCAATGTCAGCTAAGCGGCTTTCAATGCAAAATATGACCCTCAATAACGTTGCAAATGTGTTTATAGTTCCAAGCTACTAATTCTAGTCCGCTCATCCCCATGTTAATTTCCATAGCGTGATTATTCACCGATACCGAGATAGTGGGAAGGTTTCCAGCTATGATATTGGACGTATGGTTGCAGTACGATACGAACTGCGTACCTTTTCTGGTTTGCAGCCTCTGGGTGTAACGAGAATGGCGTGGGAGGGCGCGTAAGTATTGTTATAACATGGTTAATATAGTCGGCATCGTCTCTGATTGGAGGGCCAAAGATCGGACAATGGCAACGTGTAGACTGACGTGCGCATCTAGACACACGCTAGTGTCGTCACCAATCCAAACAACGATGCCAAAGAAATTGTGCCTACGTCCAATTCACGAAAAACAAACAAAATGTCAAAATAAAACCAAAACTGATAAATAGGTGAATAAGTTGAGAATGGTTTGGCTTCTCAAAGGAGTGATATGAAATTAAAATATTGGAAAAACAGTCATTCAAGGTCTTGTTGACGTGCAGGATAGTTGAGTTGAGTCTAATACACAATTTTTAAAAAAGAAGTGATATCATATCAAAAACCAAAACTTGTAAAAGGACTGCCAAGTTCAAAAT
>JAHWFP010079533.1:0-13696 GCA_023313725.1 Lithobius niger
ATGTTTTTGTGCGTGATTAAAAATAATTGTGACGTGTTTCTTTATTATTATAGGCAGACGAACATATGCATACATGCCTAAGCCTGTGGGGCGGACGACGGAAGTTCTTACAAACTGCCAAGCTGCAGAGAAAGCGTACGATTGTGTTAAACGTAAGTATTAACAGACTGAGACAAAAAATAATTAATAGCCACTTTGTGGGCTCCACAGACATGTGTAAGCAGCAAGAATGTCGAAATTATTTCGCACCTCTTTATACAAAAATATACCACAAACTACCTGCATGTTGCAGAAATTGAAAATGCAACACACAAAAAAAACACATAGCATCTCACACGAAACAGAATTAAAACATAAATCAACAAACACAGACAAAGCAAATACCCAAAACGCTTGTATAATGCATAAGAATAGGAACATACCAACTTCCAAGCACAGGCAGACATGAACATGCACATATGAACATTCATCACAATTTTCATTCTCACTCAAATAATCAAACAAATACGAAACAAAACGATTGCCAAGAAACAGAAGTCAGCCCCTGACTGGCTATGAAAGAACCACGGTATAGCCATCAAACAACGAGTAAAATTTTCAGCAGTTTATCCTTGTCTTGATCACCTATCAAAATTATGAAACACAATGAAATGATGCTCCCCACAAAACATACAAAAAGCCGTTAACAACTTATACTTACTACACACATTTTCAATAACACAAAATTCACGAAAATGATTTAACCAACATAAAACAACGATAGCTGCACTAATCGTACCAGTCGTCAGGTGTCCATCTTGAGGTGTCAACAACCAACCAATTTGGTGAGCGATATGAGAAGGGCGACTCAGCACAGCACCCGTCAACAAGACCGCTATATTGAGTTGTATCATGTTTGGGAGAAATTCGCGCGTAATGACTATCCAACTAATGTGCTGCATAATATTTTCTGCAAACACATGAATAAACTCTTTAAGCAAGAGTAGTGCATTTCTGTAAAGCAGCCTAAACCATTGGCATGGACTGTTCTCCCTTATGCTCCCGGACTCTATATAGAGCAGTGACACGACGTAGTATTATTGTATATAACTCTGTGCTGGAGCCTTAATGGGTTAGCTGCAAGGGGCACTTCAGGGAGAAACAGAAGGGCGTCATACTGAAGCCGATGCTGTGAAGAGTGATTTCTTAGACCTAAAACAAGCGATTTTTGTTTTTGGAGAAAACAACGTTGGACAACGTTATTTTACGCCTAAGAAATCCGCTCTTCCGTAGTTTTTCCCTCCATATTTATATAGTGCACCTTGTAGTTATGCCCTCTAAAACCCACACTGGTGCCAATATAGCGGCAAATGTCACTGCTCTATAGAACAGTGATATTTGCGCCACATTGGCTCAAAGTATGGGTTTTGAACGGCATAACTACAAGGTGCACTATATAAATATGGAGAGAAAAACAACGGAAGAGCGGATTTCTTAGGTTTAAAATAACGTTGTTTTCTCCAACAACAAAAATCGCGCGTTTTAGGTCTAAGTCATCACTCTTCACAGCATCGGTTTCATTATGACGCCCTTTTGTTTCTCTCCGCAGTGCCCCTTGCAGCTAACTCATTAAGGCTCCAGTATAGAGTTATATACAATAATATTACGCCGTGTCACTGCTCTATAGCACCATTGCAAAGGTCCTAGGTTCCTAAGGGGTGAGAGTCGTCTCTAAACCACTCTCCACCCTTAAAGGCACATTCCGCCTGGCTTATAACAGCCACGCGCAGATCGCCTCCGCGCACGTTATTATCGCCAAGGTCAATTGAAATAGTATACGAAACAGCATCAAGTTAAAGATTGTGTCGTCACAAACCGCAATGATTTTCGTATTTTAACATCACAATTTATAATTTTTTTAGGCTAGTATATTACTTTTATAGATAATAAAAATTTGCTACCAAAATCTACCTGTAAATTTAAATTATTATTTCGAAAACCGTCACTAGCTGCCAATAGATGTCGCGTCTCTCCGTACAAAGATGCTACCTCGGAAAATAGACCTCGACGAAATCAAACAGACGTGGCGGTCATTTTGTCTACCCCCGTAATATCGTTGTAGAGCGGGCCAGAAAGTTTGCTGACCATGGTTTAGCACAGGTGCGTTTCTCTGACGTGTTGTGTTTTTTTTTTTTACTTGCTGCAAGATTATAACGAGAATTTTGTTTTCTTTCCTCAAAACGAGCGCTAAATATGCTCGACTTGAACTTAAAATACCACAATTATAAAAGGCTTTTCTGCTTCCCCAAATATATAAATGAAAGATTTATTGGTCGGTGAATGGTTACCGACATACAAACCACAGCCTTATAGAGCAGTGACACGACGTAGTATTATTGTGTATAACTCTATGCTGGAGCCTGAATGGGTTAGCTGCAAGGGGCACTTCAGAGAGAAACAGAAGGGCGCCATACTGAAGCCGATGCTGTGAAGAGTGATTTCTTAAACCTAAAACGCGCGATTTTTGTTGTTGGAGAAAACAACGTTATTTTAAGCCTAAGAAATCCGCTCTTTCGTTGTTTTTCCCTCCATTTTTATGTAGTGCACGTTGTAGTTATGCCCTCCAAAACCCATACTGGTGCCAATCTGGTGCCAATATGGCGGCAAATGTCACTGCTCTATACAGTATCTCAATTAGCGGGTTGCTTTCATTCTACTTATGCCCGTATTAGGGCAATGACGTCACATAGTGAATCGTCGGACTTTAACGGGAAAAACATCTTCGTCAGGATTGAAGCTTTAACGCGTTTAAGTTCGTGAATGAGCGGCATGAAAATTATGTTTAGGCCTACTTAATACGAAATACCAAGACTGAAGCACACGAAATTGTAGGTTGGTTGACGAAATGTGATAAGCGTTAGTATCGCTATGCGAACTAGAGGAAACCATCGTATAACTTATAAAACACGAAAAACTATCTTTCAAAATTGTGCTTTAAATATTCAAAATTGTTTAAGTTAAACACTGACTGTTAAATATATCTCGTGAATAAAATCTACCCCAAAACAAAACTTGTGAAGAATTCCCGCAAAGCTTTTCGGCCGTGTGTAGTCGTGATACCAAACGCCAAGCTCTTTCGCCAAGCTAATCCCACCGAGTAATAGTTCGAAGGTTAAATGAAATATATGAAAATTGCTTACTGCGCTTCTTTCAATTATTTCATTTAAATTGTGAAGTCTTAGTCGGTGGGATTAGCTTAGCGAAAAAGCCGGGCGTTCTCACGACTTCACATGGCCGAGAAGCTTGGCGGGGATCCGTAACAAGTTTTATTTTGGGGTAGATATCAGATCTTTTTGGTCCAAATTGATGAAATCCGTTTGTTTTTCTTAGCAATCATGAGATGGAAACCCCAATCTAGTTTTCTGGTCCATTTTTTTTTTTGTTGGCTTTCGTTCCATTTTGAGGACATCAGTCACCTTTTTTCATACATATGATTAGAATTTCTTATTAGTACGGCAGTATCTCCTTGCAAACGCATGGATTGATTTCATGTTCATTTTTCTGGCGTTTGCTGATTAGCATTATTTGCTGATTGGCATTGTTTTAACGTTTTGTATTGTTATGAAACATTGCTCAAGGAGCTACTAGTACCAACGAAACTACCTATACACAAACCAACACCCTTTTTTTTTCATTCAACGTCTTGCAGCTAGCGTTTGCTGATTGGTAGTGTTACACAGAGACGTCAGGAAGGGTAAAAGTTGAAGGGGTGTGAACCAGAAATTTACCGAAATAATTTTCCATCTTATAGCAAAAAGTTGATGTAATTTTTCTAACTGATTTGCCGACTGACCAAAAATTATGAAATTTTGCCGACTGATTTGCCAACTGACCAAACTTTTTTTTTTTTGGGGGGGGGAGGGTGAAACCCCCTGCACCCCCCTCCATAAATACGTCCCTGGTGTTACATATTAACAATGCTTAAAACAGTATAAAACAACCAATTTGGTCGTTTATAGGCCCCTAACCCCTAATATAAACCATTTAACCAAGAGGCCTTACGAAAAGGGCGCATCTCCAGAGCAAGGCCTGTAAAATGAGTTAAGAACCAGCTTTATTCACTGCATGGAAGAATTTATTTTCGTGATACAAAAAATGGCGTTACTAATAGCCAGTAAGTAATTAGGCAAAGATCAACATTATTCATGTCGTTTTTTTCAACAAGAAAACGTTAAGGTATGTCACTAACGGCGACCTTTATGTTATCAGGCGACCAAAGTCTCCCGATTAAACAAGTTTCAGCATTTTCTGTCGTATTGTTATTTATCATCAGACGGCTGAAAACAGCCAAACTACCTTAGTTGTCTATAGTGGTCGCCATGCTCATACACTGTATATATTTCATCTGGATGCTATCGTTTATCTTGGCAGGCGAAACACTAACGTGTGTCTTGATCTTTAATGTCGTTTGCGTTTCAATTACAGATATTTTTGATTCATGTCGGTCTAATGAATCAAAAATATTAACGGAAGTGCGTTTCGGAATGAATTTACCAGTACATTCACAGCATGTTATTACCGAAGCATCGCATTCCATACTATTAACCTATATAGCGCTAATAGATGCATTTCTTTTTTTGCTGTAAATCCACTTTTGTAATTCAGTCCCCCTCCCCGCTGGGTTTCAGGAGAGCAGGGTACCGGAAATGGACTCTTGCACATGCCAATTATGTGGCACTTAAAGAACCTATATTTATTAGGCAGATTTGTCACGATGTAACCTTAAATGTTTAAAAGGATGTTAATTCTACTTTTACTTTTTCATGTTTTGTAATAAGAACGGCTGGATAAAGTATTATTATTTTTTTTAAATGTGGCGCGGCAAATAAGCGTCCCGCCAGTGGCGAATGGAAAGTGTATGTTTACATGTATATATATGTTCATGTTAAATGCTGCCTATGGACGTTTCCTATTGGCCGTGTCAGTATGGCTCAGCGCTAGGACCTCGGTCTTTGATTTCAAAGGTCGTGGGTTCGATTCGCCGCTCTGGAAGTCTGACATATAAGTCCAAAAGGCAACGTAAATAGGTTTGAATCTGTATTTATTTAACTCTTTTAATTGTAAGTGTCATTTGACTTTCTTGTAGCTGTTGCGGAGACTTACGACCCTGAAGCAGACTTTGTAAACTTTGACGCTTTTGCCAAGCAGTACGTCAAATGTGTCTTTGGAGATGAGTACGAGAGAGGAATGAATCTATCTTACATGGATCCAATGTTGCCAGGGTAAGAAAAATTGCAACCAACCAAGGTAGTGAGAATTAAGTTACAATTTTTTTGTGTTATTCTGTGAATAATCAATCATCCCATACAGAAACATTTCTATTAGACTATTATGATAAGTACATGAGGAAGAACGGGTTAAGAAATTCCAGTCGTATTTGCAGAAAGTTCGATAACCGGCTAATATAACCGGCAGGGTCATAGATTAGAAGTAGACTATAGTTATTCAACTTACCTTAATCCAATGCTACGTGGTGACCCTGGTGGTAGTTGAGGTAATACTTCTAATAATGCGTTGCATCCCGCAGATTCCTTAGCATGCCAATCGCGTCATCCAAGGCCACCAAAAAATGCCGCGAGGTGCGCTGAAAACGTCCGATCACAGTATTTATTAGTGTTAACTGGATGCACAGAAAGTGGTAGTCTTCTCATTATTAGATTTCCCGGTGTTGCAGCACTCAACGAACATTAATTTAAGATAACGGTGACTGTCCTTAAAGTCTTCTGACGTTTTATTGCTACGTCAAACGCTAATGCCGTGGCGTAATATACAGTACAATACACACGTTACGTACCTTGGTTCTTCTGTTTGAAATTCATGAAATTAAACCTCCGGAGACTTTGTTTTGACGTCGAGTGGACAAAGAGGTACGTAGCATGAATCCATTGTTGTTAAACTTAAACCTTATACGTTTAAAATTCGCGATCACGCGTCACACGTACCTTTCACAGTTCAGTCCGCATGCTAGAGCAGTTCATTTTCGGGGTGTTCACAGCGCGATTGCCGGCACAATCGGCGGCTAACTGGACGACGCGTCGAATTTCCAACGTTAAGCCTTTTAAAAATACAAGGAAACTGTGTGCCTTCACGCTGCTTCGAAGGCCAAGCATTAGCAAAGATGTTACTAGCAATAAATATACCGCCAGGTTCATGCGTAGGCTTGAAATAGCTAAAATGCGATATCTATGTAACCGTCTAATGGAGGCAGGCCAAAGACAAACTCTGGGGAACGGTAAAAGGCTGCCGAGTCTCCCGGGGCGTTGGACGAAAGTCTCACTGAAAAATCGTCTAATGGGATAATTGTCTAATAAAGGCATAAACAAAAAATCTGGAAAATCATTTAAACGGAATATCATATAATGGAAAACCATCTAAACGGAATATCGTATTAATGGATAATCGTATAATAGATAAACGTCTAACTGGACTATAATATACCTGCGGTTTCTGTTGTTATACCTATAGCCGCAGCGAGCGCGGCGGCGCGAGCAAGGCAGATACATTTAGACGATTTTCCATTATACGAATTTCGTGTTAGACGATTTTCCATTAAACGAATTTCGTGTTAGACGATTTTCCGCTATACTGTATACGTTCTTCCAATTATGCGAATTTCCAGTTAGACGATTGCCCCTCGCTACAGTCTCCCTCTTCTCACTCTTTTTTTTTCTAGAAGCGCCTTCTCACTGTGCGAAAAGAGAAAGCAGTAACTTATACGCTACATGGTCTGGAACTAAATCTTAAAGTTGCCTATTCACCGAATGATAAGCTGCAGCATCTATCGCTGTCTATTTAATTCTATGTAGCACTTGATTCCAACAAGCGAAGGAATGCGCATAGAAATTTCTTTTTTACACAGACAAGCCACGTGCCGCCTTAATTATTGGTGCGTCCACGTGCACCAGGGAGCATTCGGTCAAGATTAACGATATCACTTCCATCTAGCGGTTCGAAATCTGCTTTTCAAAACGGTCGATAGCCGGAAAAAAAACCACCCGTGATGTCGTTAGGCTTAACTTTACCGAATGCTCCCTGGTGCACGTGAATGCCCCAACTTTACACTCAATAATTAAGGAGGCACGTAGCTTGTTTGTTTCTTAAAAAGAAATTTATTTGTGTTTTCGTCCGCTTGTTGAAAGTAAAGGCTAGACAGAACGAGATATCGGTAAAATGGCTATAGCTGCTGCAGCATGCTATTTGGTGGCAATCCATCCTTAAAACCCAACAGATTTTTGGTTCGTTTAGAGAAATGCACAGTTCTGAAAGAGTATGCTAACTCCTACCATGGACGTGTGTAAAAACTTTGGCGGTGGCGTACATAGACTCACGTATCCATTTTATGGTGCGTTGATGGCGTTTTTTTTTAAAGGGGAGGGGAGCGGGTGTGTGGTGGAAGAGACATTTCTTCTACTTTGGGACGTTTTGCTCTCCGATGCGAAATGTGGGGGGTATGACACGAACTTTCTTCATGTACGATTCTAGTCTCCGGTGTTTGACCAAATAAGAATCTCCTTCGCATGTTTAGTTTGTAGCCATACACAAATAAAAATTCGGTCGGTGCCAATTCCAGATCCAGCATCAAGCCTCCCCAAATCTACACATCAACTGAGCTACCATGATAAGACAATCGGATCTTTTTTTTTTTGATTCCCTAATTGGTAGGCGCCAAGGACGTACACAGGCCCACAACAGGCCTGCGCACGTCCTTACTTAAAAAAAAAACCTTGTAAAAAATACTTTTTCTAATGACTTTTTTTTTGGGGTGGTGTCTTTTTCACCTCTTTTTATCCCTCATTACCCCCTTTCTGGGATTTAAACCTTTTCTGCCCCTCGTTCCACCACTTTCTTAGCAGTTATTGTACCTTTTTTTTTGGCTTTATTTGGTCCTTTTCCACCACTGCTCCAGCAAATGTGGGCCATTTTATTTAGAAAACGGGCACTTGGCCATGAGGGCAGGGGGGCTAGTGCCTTCATTTGGTCCTTTTCCACCACCGCTCCAGCAAATATGGGCAATATTTTTTAAAGAAAAAAGGCACTAGGCCATGATGAGGGCAGGGGTTAGCGCCCCTTCCGCTTCTCCCCCCCCCCTCCAAGTGTGTGCACGTCCCTGGTAGACGCATTATGTAGAATAAAATTCGGCTCAGTAAGTGATGAATAAATGCAGATGCAAACCAATTTCCATCCCTTTTGGACTTAAATATCAGACTGCCTGAGCGGGGAATTTAACCCTCAACCTGTGAGACCAAAGGCTATGTAAGTGTGGCTTAGCAGAAGGGCTTCGGCTTTTGGTTTTTAAAGGTCGAGGGTTCATTTCCCCGCTCAGGCAGTCTGACATTTAAGTCCAAAAGGAAACGCAAATATGTTTTCATCTGTATTTATTTATCAATAATGCTGGCACAGGCACACTTAATATGGCCAACACTAAAAAGCTTCTTATATTTATTTTTTGGCGGAGCGAGCGAGCGAAGCGAGCGAAGCGTAGCCTATAACGGACACCAAATTGCAAAATGTTGGTTGGTTGGTCCGTTGGTCTGTTGGTTGCACATTTTTAGTCTGGGTGGAGCCCAAACGAAAGATCGGATTAGAATGAAATTTGGTACAACGCTTGATACCCCAAACAGTATTGCTGAGCCAAAATTTGACGTAAATCGAACAATTATTACGGGAGAAATAACAAATTTTCGAATTTATTTCTAACACTCACCATTGTAAATTTGGAATCGTGAATAGTTAAGGAATTCCGACGAAGCATACACTGTGCTGTTGGTAATCAAGTGAACTTTAAAAAAAAAGCCAAAATAAATTATCGTAGCTTCCTTACAACTAACAATCTTTTTTGACATAACTCAACGAAATAATAACATTTGATCATAACACTTTAACCACTAGAGGAAAACAAGCAAATGGGAAAAAAACCAGAAGGATTCGTTAACGACTCACATTCGTTTCATGTAAAAAAGAATGCTTGCAGGAATTCAGCCAACATGGCAACCAAAGTGGCGTTGACGCTATCAACGGGAATCTCAAATTTGAAACATCAAATCGCCGCTGCAGGAGGAAACCGTTCATATAATACGACAGACACAGCAGACTACGTATTTATATCACAACACAGAACAATAATTTGGCTTCGTATTGTAATTTCAAGATTTCTAGATTGCTATGGAAACTACACTCTCCATCCCATGTTGCCAGAATAAATAGGCCTAACATCGAACCCAATATGCCTAATTTCTCTACTGTTGTCGCTTACGAAACTAAAACGGGACTAACAATTTGGCTTAAAATTAGGATTTAGAATTATTTAAATTCTATGTTCACAGCCAAGCTAACACCGGCTGATCAATTCCAATTTTAAAAAAAAATTAGCGTTTGACGTTGCAGTACGTGCCAGAGGTGTGCGCTTCAACATTGTCGTAGAAGGCAGCGTAGAGAGCCGCGGATGTTTCGAATCTTTTGATTGTTGTGAAGTACTATCGTTACTGGTGATTGTTTAGCTTGCAATTAAATGCTTTATTGCTAATATTTTAAATCTAGGAAAGATACTCTGCAGTAAATATAAACAATGTAAGCATTATTGACGGTGGCACGTTCTTTGCCAGCTTAACCACGGCGGCACGTTCTTTGCCAGCTTAACCACGGCGGGCTAACGTTGTATTTTACAACGGCGGCGACGGCGCAAAGAGGCTGCAAATAACGAAACGGATACTAAATATGGGTGCAAACGAAAGCATCTTAAAATTAATATGAAACGTAGCCTAGCTAAAATGTAAAAAAACACCAGCAGAAAGCTTCAGCTCAACTGTAGCCGAATGAATATTGCCCCGAGCTTTTTAAGGACCATTAGCAAACATTGCACAGCCATTATGAGAGGAAATACAAATTTAAACTAAATTTTTCTTCGCTCCGCCTACAATAGGCCCAAAGCCTGTTTCCTAGTTTAATGCGTTGTATAATATCTGAGAAACAAAAGAGGCAACCAAAATTACCACTACTGCAGTTTTTACTTCTTGGTTGGTTCAAGTGGAGTGGCCAGTGTGTTATTTTGTTGGCCACATGAGATGGATCCCGTAGTTCGGCAGCCGCTTAGAACATTAATTTGTCCAGGGGTCGGTGACAAGGTTACCAGTTACAATATAAATGGTCGCCTTCCGACTTGAAATGGCCGCCAGCACAAAATACGTTTAGCGAGATACTGTACTCTTTAGTGTTAATCGGCATAGCAAACATATTTACAAAACTTTATAATGGCGGTCATCTGAAAAAAATGACTGCAGAAAATGGACTTGTATCATGTGACCAAAATAAAATTTTCACGCTGGTCATCCATTGAAATTACCTAAGAAGTCAAATTTAGTAGACGTGAACCTTCCCATAAGGGGACGGAAAAAAATCACAGAGAAAAAGTCACTAAATGGTGAATCTAAAACACTGGTTTCTATTTACCTGACTGGGGGGGGGGGATGTTTGTAAAACTGTAATTGGCCCAGGTCATTGTAGATGATTCAGCTGAATATTTTAGCTTACACCACGTAGAAATTCTGGGATGTTTTGCGTCCTTTCTGAGGACCAAGAGGTATGTCGCGGTCCTAGCGCACATGTGTCGAGCTCATTATATGTTGAGCGCACATGCAGAATAAACCGTACTTCGAGCGCACACCCTGAGTTTCATTTTTCGGATTTTCCACAGTTCTGGCTGAGTATTGCCAGAGATATTACTGCCAATAAATACCCTGAGTCACCAAATTCTAGTTTGTGAATGCGTAATGAGGGATATTGTTCAACGTATACACTGTCTTAAAATGGCGTGTTTCAGCGCCGAAACACAGAATTATAATACAATTAATTTGTGGCTTTTTTTCCTGTGACTGTTTTTACGAAATAATAATAATAATAAGTTTGTTGCAAACGCAACCGGAATGGCAAAAACCTAGTGGTTACTAACTGCCATCCGAAGTGAAAACAAAAAATAAAAAATTATAAAAGTTCAAGTAAAGAGTTTAAAGTTTAAAACGAAAACGATGGCCCGGCTTCAGAGGAAGGGTAGATGGTATTGGGTTGGAGTCACGAATGCCTTACCACCAAGGTTAGACCTACCAGGGACACAATGGCCCCCGATGGCATCGCCATACGTGAGGGACAAGTGAGGGGAAAAGCCATAGCATTGTCAATGTTTCTTAAATATAAAAAAAAAAATGAATCGCAGTTTAAAGCTTGGCCTAAACCAATTGTCAATCTTAATCAAGATAAAAAAAAAAAATCCTCCAACTCAGCCTATAGAGCAATGACATTTGCCGCCATATGGGCACCAGTATGGGTTTTGGAGGGCATAACTACAAGGTGCACTACATAAAAAGGAGGGAAAAACAACGGAAGAGCGGATTTCTTAGGCTTAAAATAACGTTGTTTTCTCCAACAACAAAAATCGCGCGTTTTAGGTCAAAGAACTCATTCTTCACATCATCGGCTTCAGTATGACGCCCTTCTGTTTCTCTCTGAAGTGCCCCTTGCAGCTAACCCATTAAGGCTCCAGCATAGAGTTATATACAATAATACTACGTCGTGTTACTGCTCTACTGTGGCTCCTAGATTGTTTCTGTTATGTATAGGTTAATTTTAACGACCAACTTTTTTTCACAGATTTTATCTTCAAATGTCCATGAAGAACGTGGAGTACAAGGACGCCACGCGCGTGACCAACTCCATGCCCGAAGTTCTGCTGGTGAAAAAGTTCCATAACCAACAGCTGGGAGATTACGTGAAAAGCGAAGTGATGCAGTCCGTGGAACGCACTCAAACCACGTCCACCACCGTCGAAAAGGGCTTCTCAACCTCTGCTTCTCTGGAAGCTGGAATCAAAACTCCTTTCGTCGAGGCCAGCGTTAAAGCCGAAGTCAATTACAACCTTGACAGCTCGAATACCCAGACGAATACTCATACCCGGACCCTAAGTTTGACCGACACCATTGTGGTACCTCCAAATTCAACCGTCAAGTTGGTCTGGAGCATCAGCCAAAGCGAGATGAACGTCCCATGGACCGGAGAACTCCAGATTTCAGGGTATATACCAGTAAAGCTGCCGAATGATGGGTCTTACTACTCCTTCATACCTGTTGGGCACATGGCAGCTTTCTATGACGAGTACTTCAAGTCTGAGAGTAGCACGTCCATGGTTTATTACACTGTTGGAAATTTCCGTGGAGTGTCGGCCGTTGATTCACATATCGATACCATCGAGATGCCTCTGCACGCAGACACCGAAGAATGTCCGAAGAACAGGCGGGGTTAGACGTTTGAGACGGTGGGAAGCATCCAATTTGTTTTTTCGACCTTTTTTGTGTGTTATATAGAACTTATTTGTCAAACAGATACCTTATTTGTATAGTTGGGCATGACTAACGAAACTATGAATAAAGGTTGCATAAATCCATTTATCTTTACAACATGTGTACAAGGTTTGAAGTACTATTTATAATTTGTCAGAAATTGAGGTCGAAATGCAAGGCATACGAAGTTAGAAAAAGATTCGAGCAGACACGGGTTTCTCTTGCAAGAACGTTTAATAAAAAAAAAATCCTAAATTTTCCAAATGCACTCACTCTTCCTCAGAGGGCTACAAAAGACAATAACACAAAACCTACATTAAAAGTGTAAAAATATGCATAAATTGAACTACGGTCGTGTTACCGTTATTATTTTCGTGTTAACCAAGCTAATGGCTGGCTGTATGTGTGGTTCGTAAGCTTCGTGAGCATGTTACTGTAATTTTATTCTTTTTAAAGATTTTTAATGTCGTTTTTTTGTGTGTTACTGTCTTTTGCAGCTTCTATGAGGAAGCGCGATTGCATCTCGAAAATTTAGGATTTTTAATTAAACCTTCTTGAAAGAGAAGCACATGTCGTCTACAAGGATTTTTTTCATAGTATAACTTACTTATAATTTGTAAACAGAAGATTAAAGTTGCGAGTTGCGAGTTATTTAATTTTCAGCAGTCATCTTAATGAGCCTTGATCACCTATACATAAACAATTGACAATGAGAAAATGAAGCACACTGTACACTCCTACCCACATTCATTCAATACTAACAAACGCGAACATGTAAAGAATATCCCAGGAAAATGGGAAAGCACTCTACACTGCACCAGTTCGGCGGCATTTTTAAATTTGACGTCACAAGATCATGATCCCACAATAAAACCAGCACTCAGATACGGTTAACAGGCAGTTGAACGAAAAGATCCTTCCAATTGCACATGACAGGGAATTTTTTTACAGTATTCATGGCTCGATCAACATTCACAGCAATGGTGTAAGCCCCCAGAATCAACCTGATTTTTTTTGCAAGGTTCGGAATATACTACAGGGTGCTCCAGAATGTACTCCGGTATTTCATTATTTAATAAAACGAGAACTACAAAAAGTATCACCAAACGGTTTTTTTTTTAAACTGAAAGCACAGCTCACCAAGTTTCTGCAGTAGTCACTGCATCGTCGTGCACGACAAAGGGTGTTCACCAAGTTGAAATCTTCACGCGTGGCAGATTGGTTATGAAAATCGCGTTCTTCAGCAAAACAGCATGTGCGCTCTCTGGCTAGTCAATCGCCGCAAGTAGTGTATGTAACCGTTCTGTAACATATTTAACATAACCGTAACA
>JAHWFP010079535.1:0-29558 GCA_023313725.1 Lithobius niger
GGGGGGGGGTGCGAATTTTCCGAGGCTGTACCAAAAGGGGAAATGTCACGGGGCCGCGTTTTCGGGGGGTGCGGGAGAGGGTGCTAGGGCAAGAGTGTGTGGCGGGCAATGCGCGCTACCCAAGTGAATTGTTTCAAAGGATTAACTTAAACATGGGATTACTTGCTGACTGAATGCTGGATTTCTCAGTGATAGGGTTTTTTTTAGCCTTCAGTCAAACATACGTCAGCGACTTTTCCGGGGCTGCACCAAAGGGAGAATGTCACGCGGCGACGTTTTCGGGGAGGGGGAGGCGGGCAAGCGTGTATGGGGTGAACACGTATGCAAATCCGGGAGGGGGCAGGAGTGTGGGGATTGGGGTTAAAGTAATTGTGGGAGGGGGAAGGCATATATGGGAGCCATTCACATGTTCGGTCTTCACGTTGAAAAATTTAAAACCGAGGACCAAACACCTGAGGTGCCAGAGGAAGGCGGAGAGATATTTAGAACCCACACTATGGGAGTGCAGGAACGGGATGCAATGGGGTGCGGTAGGGAAAGAGGGAGCAGGGAAGTGCGGGTGGTGGATAGGTGGGGAGGGGGTGCAGCACGGGCACTACTATATATATATATTTATATATATATAACTTTAAATAAACTTTAAATAAGTTCTGAAATGTTTAAATTATTTTTTAATTTGGTTTTCAATTCCGTATAGTTATTTACTGTTAAGCTATCGTTAGGAATCGTATTGACAATATTTGGTAAATAATAAACTTTATTTCGACCTTCATATGCATATCTCCACTTTGGTAATCTACATTGACTTGTTTGTTCTCATATTTATGTCTAGTGATCGACTTTTGGTTTATAAAAGTGAAAAAACAAAAGAGAATTGACCGGCCCTGGGAAGTTGGCTAAATTTTGTTTCTACCGCCTAAAATAAAATATACATTACCTGTAAATTTAGCATTCTTTCTGAATGCGATTATCCCTAGAGTTGAAATCTAAATGCAGCCAGCTGTCTAACCCCAAAGAGCATGCGCGCACCCTTCTATAAAAGCGCCTGCAGCGAAAAGGACGTCATCTTTCTTTCCGCTCAATATGTAGTGGTGGTGGGGTACAGGTAATGTACATTTTCTTTTAGGCAACAGAAACAAAGTTTAGCCAGCTTACTGGGGACCAGTAAATTTGCTTTTCTAGTTGCCGTCGAAAATATTCGTAACCCGTCAATTTAGCATTTACAGAAGACTCGTCCAAAAGTATGTGGGCACTCTAAGGTTGCAGTTCTGGTTCCCCAAAAAGTAACAAATTTCACTTTGTGAAAAAAAAAATGGAAAACAGTGAATTTGGATCTATTTTCTGCCCTGAAAAGACCACAACATCATAAACAACAATGGCTGCAACAATGGGTCTAACAACAAAAACAACAACGGGTCCTATATGTTGAAGTCCATCGGCGTAGTTGGTCGTATCCCTGAGGTAATGGGCCGTGAAGACTGACTGGTACTTCCACGAAGCTGCTCTGAGGATTTCCGGGATGGCGATGTTGTTGTGGATTGCCCATGATATGGAGATTGCTCTGAGCTCATAAGCTGTGACACTGACTTTGTTGTCGTGCCGACTGAATCAGAAGAGTCGTAAGCTTCAGATGACGGTTTTAATCCAGTTCGGAATCATTTTCGAAGATGTTTGATCATGTTTCCATTTGAAGAGTTCCACTTAACTGGCTGCACTCCTTGCGAATTGCGCTGCTTTCAGTTCTCTAGACGTAAATGCGTAGTGCTCTGATTGGAAATAGGAGACGTTCGGGTTCGTCACCTACCACAGTGTAAAGCGCTGGTGTGGTGATGGCTCGACTAGGCACTGAAGGCTTTTGAGTCTTGGCACGAAAATCTTTGTGCGTTAGATAAATGGCTTTGAAGTTATTTGAAAAGAAGGACTAAGCCGGACCTACTGACAGTCCATGAAATTCACTGCAATGTAGGCTTGAACGAAAACCATCTTTTGAGTTAAATGGGGAAATCTGCTTTCTGAAAGTGGTTAATAAAGTGCTTTCAACAGGGAGATTAGTACGATAGCTTGGTTCCAGTCTAGGAAGAGTCGACGAATTATTGGTCTTTCAACTTCGAAAGATTTAATGAGCACTGAAATTCTTTAGTCCTTAAGAATGTCGGTCTTGCCTGCTGCTTTGAAGACGGTGTTTAAGGCAGAACGATAAACCAGGATTGTGGAGCTTTCCATCATCGACGTGTTTCTTGAAAGAGATGAATTCATATAGAGTGGGATCGAGTGGAATGACGTTGCCTGTTACACCAACGAAATCGCCTTTGAAAAGAGCTGTCAAAAATCTTGTCGGTTTATTTTCGGGTTGCATTGCTTGCGATTCTGATTGCTTGTTCTTCAAGAATTCCTGCGTTCTTGAGAAGTTCGACGATGGTAGCCACCCGTGTAGATCTGGAGCGCTGTTGTTCGGATGGTACCGATTCCATTTCGTTTGGAACATAAGGTCTGGAATGTCTGGTAGGTTTCTCGTATTGTTGATCAGCAAGTCGAAGAGGTGTGGGAACCACGTTGCCGATGGCCATTCGGAGCTATTATTGGGAATAGGCCCTGGGTTGCCTCTATTTTCAATAGTATCTGAGGTAACTGCTTGAACGGAAGGAAGAGGTAGCCGAAGAGGTTTGTCCAACGGTGAGTGAGTGTGTCTACTGCCCATGCTTGATCGTCGGAGCCTGGGTTGATGAAGTAAGGAAGTTTGGCATTGTTCCTCGTGGCAAATAGGTCTACCATGGGGGTGCCTCACATATTAAACAAATATTATCTAATGGATTTTTTTTAGCGTCCATTCTTCTGAGGGAAGTTGGTGATGTCGTGAGAGAGTCCGCGATTACGTTGCGACTTCCAGGAATGTGCATAAGCAGAATTGTCGGTTTCATGGGTGAATGCAAAGTTGTAAAATCTCGGAAGTAATTGCGTGTAACTCCTTGGGTCTTGTTCCTCCTTTCCTGATAGGCTACAACTGTGGTCTTGTCTAGTCGTACTAGCACGACTTTCCCTGCTACCAGGGATTGCAAATCCTGAAGGCAGTCGAGATTCGAGGACATTGATGTACAATGTGGGCTCCCCATTCTTCCAGGGAGGCGTCTGTTAACAAATGAATGTCTGGCTGAGTTTTGTGGAGGGATTCCGACTGCGAGAGAACCATGACGTCTGGCCACCATCGGAGGGTTTATGCCGGGAAAGGATTCCTCGATGGGGTACACAGTGTCTCCTGGCTGTGTTCACATTCCCCATGTGTCGATGCGGTTGTGATGAAAAGTTCTTGTACTTGCTAAGATTTACAACAGGATACAATCATAGGACTCGTCAATGCTTAGAGTACATTGAAATCAGTTTTCAAATCATTTCGGATATGAAAAATTAAAATAATTTAATATTAAAGGTCCTATACATATTTTATAATATATATACAGGGTGGGGCAGAAATGACGGAACACCCTTGGCAATCAAAGATGGATGGATGGATGGATGGATGGATGTTAGGATAATGAAACTTTGCATGGTATGTAGGCGAACGGGGGGCCAACTAACCATGAATCGATCACTGACCTTGACGCATATTTTCAAGGTCATCGTGATGCTAACTTTTTACTATGCTTCGTAGAACAGTTTAAATTAGAAACTTGCAGACATTGGCAAGGCATGGCCATTGCAAAAAACAGAACGGAATTTGGTACGCTAGTTTAGGAGTTACGAAAATTGCAAGCATCATTTTGTTGTGCTGAATGAGTGGCTTTCCTGCCAAACAGTGAGTGTAAAATTAAGTCCAGTGGTCCTCAAAGTACATGAAGCATGCTTGGAAACAAACAGCAACTGACACACTGATGACTCGACACTAGCTCAACACAACCTGCTACATTACACGTATAAACAGAATGGTTCTGCAAACTACAGCATCTTATGCAAGTTGGCATAGTTTACTCACCGTGGACGTGTAGAAATCAATGAATGAAATGAATTTTGTTCCTCCCTCAGGTTAACATTTCTGATTTTGTTTCAGAGCTGATCACGGTTAATGAATTATGGCAATTTGCGTATGCTGCCAAGACCATTACCTACCAATACAATGCATGGTGTACGAAAAAGCCTGACAGAACTGTTTGGCAGGAAAGCCACTCGGCCAGCACAACAGAATGATTCTTGTAATGCATGTAACTCCTAAACTAACGTACCGAATTTCGTTATGTTTTTTGCATTGGCCATGCCTTGACACTGTCTACAAGTTTCTAATTTACACTGGGGTTCTACAAAGCATAGTTGAAAAGTTAGCATGATGACCTTGAAAATATGCATCAAGGTCTGTGATCGATTCATGGTTTGTTGGCTCCCCGTTCGCCTACATACCATGCAAAGTTTCATTATCCTAACATTAATCATCTTTGATTGCCAAGGGTGTTCCGTCCTTTCTGCCCCACCCTGTATATGTATTATAAAATATGTATAGGACCTTTAATATTAAATTATTAAACTTTGTGTGTGAAAATAAACTTATTTAATTCTATACCGAGATCTTTATTAAATGTGTTTGGAATATAAACTTTGAGACGTTTTATCAAAATTATTTTGCCACAGTGGTACCGATTCAGATCTCCGATTACTGTTCATCCTTTGTTCCGTAACATATTTTCCTTTCCGTAATAATTTTTTTTTATATTTATCATGTAATCTCGCAAACTCTAAGATTTTTGGATCACATTTAATTTTCATCAAAGCGGTGCTTGCGTTTTACTGAAGGAGAATACGAATAATCTTATTTTGCATTTTCTGTACCCGTATTTGTAGAACTACATTTGCAAGACCATAAACTTCGATGCCATGCCAAATATGCGATTCTAGTAATAATCATAATCGTGATATTACAAAGGATCGATCAAATTTAGAATACAAGATTATCAGGTTTACGCACGCTGACGCTTTTCGTACAAATCGAGACTATACGGGCCACACTTACTGTCAGTAAAACAACAAAAGTCACAGTAAAACATTTCATACATGAATATTTTATTCAGCATTCCGCGTACAAGCTTGTGTCATAAATGAAAACATCTTCTTGCCAGAAAATAACTTTTTGTTATGCAACCAATCTTTTTGGTAGGTTAATTTCTTGTGCTCTAAACACAAAATTCGATACTTTTCGCTGCAAATTGGTCACGAAGCAGATTCTCAACACCAGTCAACAGTGCAAAGCCAACTAAAACCAACAAAAATACATTAAAACGTTGCGAATGCCAACTTACGTTAGGGTTAAGCATGCAACATAGTAGATGACCATACAATCAGTGCACCTAACGTGACTTCCAAAATTGGGTTATACTAGAAGCACGTCTTCCGGACGGGTGTAATATACGTGTGGTTTTTTCTGTCATGCGTATGTTCAAACTTCATCAATAACTCCAAAATTGGGTGCACACACAGTGCACCTAGCAAATACAAATGTGAACTCAAAAATTAAGCTTTGAAAAACCGTTAAATTAAAAAAAAAGAAATCGGGAAATAAATGACTTTAATGTCCTTTATTTTCACACAAATATTTTATTTATAACGAGTGGAGATGGCAATACATTCAGTGGACACAGTAAAACGTAAACGTGCACTCAAAAATTAAAAAAGACGTTAATTAAGAAAAAGGGGGAAATAGTAGACTTTATACTTACTTTCAAATGCTAATCTCAGAAAAGATAAGGATAACTTTGTTAGGATACAAGGGTCTTATACAAGTCTTAATCAACATAACGATTTCTTGACCAACCTAAACCCCCAAATGATTAGTACTGGTTATCTTTTAAACGTATTATTTTTGCCGACCTCCTCTCGCAGGCCGAACCACCTTTAATCAAATTTTCATTTTTTAAAAAACTGAAAAAAAAATATTGTTTGTAATTGCCGGTTGGAAAATATCCACTACCTAAATTTAATTGCATTCAGTTCCTGAGTGCTCGTTACCGTGGAGGATTTTAAACTCTCTAGATACGCCCAGCCCAGACACCCACCTGCGCATGCACCGGTCCAGCGTGCGCAGGCCCTCCATAAATAGAGCTACGGCGTCAGCCAGCTGTCTTTTTTCCTCCACGCAACCGTCACGGTTGCTTCGCTCCATTACGCGCCATCTTGGTTTTCGTTCGTCCGTTCGCCGGTCTTTGAAGCTCATCGCACCGTGCGTCGTCTTGCTCACGGCCTTAAGCTCATTCCCGTTCGCCGCTCGTCAGTCTTGAAGACCACCGCACCGTTCGTCGGTCTTGAAGCTCAACGCAAGCCCCAGCGGCCACCACGTCCATCACTGCCGTCGCTCCCGTTCACCGTTCCCGTTCGCAGTCCACCCACCACTACATGAAGAGGCCTTCCGTTCGTTGTTCCCGTTCGCAAGACCCGCCACTTCATGAAGAGGTCTTCCGTTCGTCGTTCTCAGTCCAGTGCAGAGGTCCAAGCAAGTGAAGCATTCACCGTTCATCGTTTGCCGTTCACCTGCTACACAAGGAAGACTCCCGTGCGTTCCCGTTCGTCATTCCCGTTCGCACGACCCGCCATTACAGGTTCGTCGTTTTCGTTCGTCGTTCGTCATTCCCGTTCGTCATTCGTCATTCCCGTTCGCAAGACCTGCCACTACATGAAGAGGTCTTCAGTTCGTCGTTCCCGTTCGCAAGATCCGCCACTACATGAAGAGGTCTTCCGTTCGTCGTTCTCAGAACCCCACTACACGAAGAATTCATCGGTTCGTTCGCTCGTTCGTTCGTTGTGGTCTTCTATCAACAAAGGACTCCTGTTTAAGAAGATGTGTCCGCCGTTCGTGGCATCGTTTGTTACCGTTTACTGCACCGTTCGCCCTGCAATCAACACCATCCATGCTGCTGTCTCTGCTGCTTTCACAATCACTTCTTGCAGCCGTCGTTCGCTTGCTCTATATCCGCCATCCTGTTTCATCAGCCGGCAAGAGACCTCCGTTCGCCGACCGTGGGCTCAACGTTTGCCGCCGCCGTACATGCCATCGCTGCGTCAGCAGTGTCACCGGGAGAGCATTGCCCGTTCGGCCGCAAAACCAATAGGACTCCCATTCGTTCTCGCCCGTTGCTCGTTCGCCGCTCACCCGTACAAAGCTTAGGTGCATTCGTTCTTTCTTTTGCAGGTCATCCCCTCAGGAAGGTATACCTCCACCAAAATGATGACTTCCACAAGTCAAACACTTCTTTCTTCGTTCGTTAACCCGATTGTCAACCACTCACCTCTGACACATCGGGGCTACTGCGGCTGCACCGTTCACCTCATCATGGATGCCGCCCACGCAGTCCTCTCCTGGAAGACTTCTCCCTTCTCGGCCTTCCAGCCCATCACGCTCGTCATGCTCTTCGACGTCCTGCTGAACACAGGTTCTCATCATTCCAGTTGTCCCGTTCACAAGTCAAGCAAGTGATGCGTTCACCGGATCTATCACTGTTCCTCTTCATCGATTCACCACTCGCAGCTTACCTGAAGAATCTCTGCTCGGGCCCGACTGTCTTTCAAGCCGTTCGCTGCTCACAGCCCGTTCGTCGCCCGCAGCCCTCTCATCAACATGCACCCACTCGCCGTTACAAGCCAACCTGAATATCTACTGCCGAGACGCCTCTTCCATTACTGGTCCAGCCACCGTTCATGCCTTGCCGTCACACCCACTCGTTCCTGTTGTCTGCCATTCCTTCTCGTTCACGTTCACGTTCGTCATGGGAATCTTTGAAGCTCAACCACGTCGTTGTCGTTCTCATCCAGCGCTGGCCAATCTTTGAAGCTCATGCATCGTTCGTCATTCCTGCTCGTCTTTCACGTTTATTGAAGCTCATGGCATCACTCATTGTTAGCCAGTCTAGCCACTGTCACCACACGCCGGCTTTGTTTTGCCGACTTTCATCTTCAACATGCCTCTTTTCCCGTAACTAGCCAACTTGACGTTCGTCGTTTCCTTGCGTTCTGTGGCACCCTACTCACCATTCCAGCCCTTTTTACGTCCATGCTCCCGTTCATTGTTCGCTCTTACATCCTTGACCTTCCCCGTTCTACATCCGTCAGCTTTTCACACTCGGGCCAATCCCATCTTAGTTCGTGGTTCCACTCATCATTCGCTAGCTTGCTACCGCTCAAGCTCAATGCTTTCGTGCACCCTTTTACCATTCACTTGGCTGACCTTCAAGACCATTGCCACCCGCACGCCCATTCGTCGTCCGCCTACTGCTCATGGTCCACCAGCCTGATCGTCATCTACAAGCCCTCCGCCGGTAACCACCATGCTCTCCGGGCCACTCATTGCATTTCGTTCAAACATCGAAGCTGTCCACAGCAAACCATGCTGAATACACCGGCTCTCGTCCGTCCTCCGAAGTCACATTGCTTTGGGCTCGTTTCGGACTCGATTGTTCGTCTGCCGGGGGTAACCGAGTGCTGCTGACATCCACCCCTCTCACCATTAACCCGGCCTCCTCGATCAATCAACCTTCTTCACCGGGACAACAACCATCTGGTACTGCCTTCGAAGCTTATGAACTAACCACACAACAGTATCGATGCAACGCCAACCCTGTACCTACGCCTTGCTTCTGCCTCGTTCCTTGGAACCACTGCATGAGACTTCACATGATTGCCCCATATTTCGTCCCATCTCACCTCCCGCACACCACCTCGGCTCGATTTCATGAAGGGAAGTTCTCCTTCTAATCGCCGACCCTTTCTGAATTAATGTTCACTCACATGTTTTGGATGAAATCCCGTATTGTCTCCATCTCACGAGTCCCGTCGCAGACGTTCGCCCCGAACTCCATTCTCATTGACCTATGCGTTCATTATCCATCAACACGCACCATTGTCACTATAGCTAACCGTCACCAATTGAATCATGATGGTCTTCACGGTGCCCCAGTCCATCACACCACACCACTGTGACCGCCATGGTCTCATGACTCTTCCAATCTCATGGAAAAATCCGTTTTCATCACCAACCGCCTGCTGCATCATGATGAAGCTGAATTTTCTTCACGACTCCATCACTTAAACCCAACTTGTTCATGGACGACAAAGCTTAACTCCTTAGCACTACTGTAGACTCCCGTTTCTTGCTCACCTTCCACGACCTGGTCTCTTGGAGAAAACTCCGGCCGGCTAATGTTTTTAATCACTCGGCCTTACGCCTCACATTCCTTTGGTTAAGTCTCGTTCACTCCAAATCTTTGGGAATTCGACTTATCCAATATTTTTGTTTGATTCTTCAATCTGTCAATCATGACGAATCACCTAGTCACCATGACTAACCACTCGGCTCCTTAACCAACACTAAATCTGCTTGGATGTCCTCGCCAACTTACAACCCGAATTTTCCGAACCACAACCAGCGGTTCATCATCAATTCGCATCACTCATTGCCACTAACAGTCTCGCACCGAATAGTCTGGCAGCATCGCACTTCTACCAAGTCAAACTGGACCTCAACGACATTCTCAACTCTCCATTCAACTCAGCCTTGATCCTTATCTTCACAACTCACACTCATGACAGTGTGCTCGGCACTCGCCCCCTTCACATGCTGCCCTTCAAGGATTTCTCTTGGTCTACCCACATACTAACGTTCACTTCCCGATCTTGCTGTTCCAGTCTCAATGACTCTGGAGAACAGCATTTCATGGACCCTTCGCCAACTCTGCAACATTTCACGCATCATACAATCACTCAAGCCCTTCTCACGCTTCATCCATCATCAGAAGCTCACAATCCCTTCAACCTACTTCACTGCTCCTAATCAAAGCACCCATCCACAGCTGATGCACTGTTCCTTGAACACCCTTTCTCGCTTCGGAGCATCTATATCGATTGTTTCGGAATTCACAATGGTCTTCCGCTTCTTCACCCCTCTGAAGCTCGAATTCTCAACAATAAACCTCAACACCAATGTACTATACACTTTAAGAACCTAACGGCCACAATCATTGACATCCTGTGAACTTCTACTGCAATTCTGCCAAAACATTAAACCATCAACCGAAAACCAGTCAAGTCGTGGAATCTGGAAAACTCGCCTGAACTTCCTCACCAACTCGCTTTGGCTATTGAAAGTTCCCTCCCCACTCCGACTGCCTTGCGCAGAAAGTCGGCCGTGACCAGAGAATGTTGCGCCTGCAACCAATCAACCACCCAGCCCAGCACACCCTTGGGGGCCCGTCATGATGGTGCCCGCCACCTATATTGACGAGGTCTGCTGTAAATGCAATTAAATTTACAGGTAGTGGATATTTTCCAACCGGCAGTTAGAAAGCCCAATTTTACCTGGGGGGAGGTCAAAATTGGTTTCTATAGGAAAATTTACACTACCTGTAAATACCCACCCAACCTCCCCTCTCGAGTCTCCATCATGGCTGACATATCGTGAGGAAAAGTAGATGGCTGGCTGGCTTATATACAAATAACAATTTATCTTCCAAATAAAAATATCAAATTTAGAAATTTAGCGAGCGCCAAGCCAAGGCTCTTTTAGTTTAAAATCTCGTTTAAGTTCTAACATTTCCGGCTAAAGCGAAACTCCTATAGCTATCGTTTATGTAGTGAAACCGGAAATTTACATTTACGAACTGTGGAACAGTTTTAAAAATTATGATGATGTGCAACGCAGCCAAGTCCCCAGACGTTTGTGGAGATCTACTGACATTTCATAGTTTGTTAGATAAAATAAACCGACACTAACACGGGAAGGCTTCTAGGCTACTTACAGCAACGACGTGACAAGAACGCGCGACGCGTTATTTATGACATTCTGGAACTCCCTGGTTTATTCAAGGCATTCTAATGGAGTGGAGTGAAGTGTGGTTTATGTGCGCATTTTTTTTTAAATTTAGAAACGTAGGTGATGTGGCTAAATGTTTAATAAACCTATGTTTGGCGATTTTCAGAAAAAAATCGAGGGGAAAAACTTCGCTAACTTGACTATAAACTTGCACCTAATATTAATTTCAGTCGCCATTACCAATGTTATATTCGCGTTCGGCGACTCGGCGATCGTATTTCTTCTGCGCTGGAGGGGAGCCATTCTTGGTGCCAAGATACAATTTTTTTGCACCAAGACGTGCGAAAAATCGTTGCACTGCTACACTATTTTACCTTAAATATATATATAGTATATATAATAGAAAAAATGTAAAGTCAACCTTTTCTAGTTAGCACCCCTCAGGTCTAGGAGAGGACCGAAATCTTTCTTTATTTAGATTTGATTTCTGTCCTATCCTGGTTCTGAGGGGTGCTAACTAGAAAAGTTGGACTTCAGTTAGAAGTTGGTCGTCAGTTTTTTGTGGACCACCCGGTATGTGTGTGCGTCATGTATACATATATATTTATCATATGTAACGAAATATAGTATAGGCATGTTAAGTATATAATATGTAAGGAAAATACTCACGCATGCACAACACAAAGGTATTAAGCAGTCTCAGGTTTTTTCGGGACCTTCTTGGAACAACAGCTGTGCAAATATTTAATTAAATTAGTTAAAAATAACACCAATAGTTAAAAAACAACAATTGTGGGTCAACAGAGAGAAATCATAACAGCTAAAAATCTGTTATGATTTCTCTCTGTTGACCCACAATTACAAAATTACAAAAAAAGTTAACTGGCGAATCTTAAGTTATTAGTTTTCCGCTGAATAATAAAGTTTTACTTTTTTTACCTTGCTTTAACCCCCATTTACTCTTCGTGTCCATTGGTTCCGCTTATTTACCATTATGCACCCATGCATAACCTCTATTAATTTACCATTATTGACTCGTGTATGTTTTTTTTATTAATTACGTTTATTTATTTACCTTTTCATTTACCTCTCGCGCATTTACACTCATTGCTCGAGTAAAGGCATTATTAAACATAAAAAAAAACAACCAATAGTCTACAATACTTATAATTTATCTTGGCCCGTATGGACATGATATAGCTCACTAATCACGAACACATGATGAAAATCAATGCAACCAAGTCAAACGAACGGAGTAATTAACGTTTTTCCATGAAGCAATGTGGTTGTTTATCTAGAGGAAAAAACCCATGACATTCGGTGTTTTGTGTAAATTTTCCTATCAATGATCTATGACTGGTTATTGGAAGATATGACGCACGTGCTAAAACAGTTGTTACTCTTCGATTATCTGGACACACGCTAGAAGTGTGTAGTAGTCACCAAGTGACAGTAGATCATCATTACAAAACTTCCAATTGTTAAAAGATTGATTGTTGACGATAAAGAGTCGGCCTCACTATAGCAGCATGTTTCGGTTGAAACGAGTAATTTTTATCATGTTGAGAATAAATCCTAATGCGACCGGAAACTCAAATTGTGGGAAATGTAAGGCAAAGGAGCAGGGATCAAGAAAAAAAGTAAAGGATGAATGTTCACCATTCATGGGGAGAAAGATGTACCACTAACTTAGTTTTGATGATACTGTCTAGCTAGTATTTAGTTAGGCAGCAACGTTTTCCCCATGTTAAATCTCGTAAGACTTATTGCTCATGGCTAGCGAAAGTTGGGAAGACCAATACAGCTGAAAGTGGACACACGAATACATGGTGGCTAATGTACTTTTGTTGGTTGGGGCTTGTAGGGTTCAGCAAAATACGTGAGATGGTTTTGAAATTCGAAACCAAGGAATATAAATTTCGTTTCTTTTTCCAGGTTGCAACTAAAGATTTCAAGCAACAATGGCATGGACAATCAACCATGGTCCTTAGATTTATTGTAAAAAGCCTATCGACGAACTAAAAGCTTAACTGCAACGAAGGACAATATAATCAGTAATTTATAAATAAATAAATACAAAATTTTCCACAATGTGTGGAACGTTTCCAGAAGGGTTGTGAGCCAGTGATACCGTACCTCACATATATAGGGAAAGGTTTAAAGTGGGCGCTTGAGAAACTTATGGAAATTTTGCATCAACTAGCATTCTCCGAAAGCCACTTTCCCTGGACATGCAAACAGTCTCGGAACTGAGGACATTCCAAACTCTGTCAACTTGCACAGTAAAGAAATATTTTCGACAATCTAGATGCAATCCCTGAACCACAAGTCTCCAAGAATAACCAAGAGTACAATAAACGCGTGGTGACAATTCGAAAAATGGTGAAATCAACCGATTAAACCAACCATGTACTATTAATTATGTAAAAATTAAGTCAAAACGAAGTCTACGCAGTTCGAGAATTTCTAAACCTACTCTGGAATGACGCGCAAGATAACTGGAATAACTAACGTGGATTGGACGTTAGATGATGGTTACAGAACACTACGAGGGGTTTATGTTAACCAAAAAATGAAATGCTTTGCGGGCTGACGTTTTAGTGACTAAACTTCAGGGATTTTTGCATGACAAAATCTGAACATATAGAAAGCAATCGAAAAAATTCTCATTTTGCTGATGTAACGGATGTTGTTTTTAGATATAACATTCCTAACTTACAGGTAAGAAAGAAATCGCAAGGCAAAGGGTAAACGAAGCTAGCAGTCTGCATTAAAGACTGGCCTTGTGAGGATACACAATACACTAAACACAATACACACAATACACAATACACTGCCCCGACTGGGACTCGAACCCAGGGCTTCCCGTTTACTAGCCGGGCGCTGTAACCACTGCGCTACCGGGGCGGGTATTGGCTACAGGCTCCAGCCGAGCTAAGTAGCTGTTCAAACTTTCTCAGTGCTGACGTAAAGATCACAAACATACATACGAGGAGGGAAAGCAACTTTGCTTCTTGGCCTCCACACTAGAAATAATGCACGTAGTAAATAAATAAAGAAATCACAAGGTAAAGGGTAAACGAAACACGTGTTGCACGTGAAGCACGTGTTGCATGTTGTTTGTGATCTGTAGGTCACCACTGAGAAAGTTTGAACAGCTACTTAGCTCGGCTGGAGCCTGTAGCCAATATCCGCCCCAGTAGCGCAGTGGTTACAGCACCCGGCTAGTAAACGGGAAGTCATGGGTTCGAGTCCCAGTCAGGGCAGTTGTCTTTTCTTTCTTTCTCAGACTAGTGTATTGTGTATCCTCACAATGCAGACTGCTTGCTTCGTTTACAGGTGTTTATTAACCTCGGGTAGAGCAACTGAAGGGAATGTGCTGATTAAATGAATCGGCGTTTAAGCTTAGTGTGTGCATACAAGGCATTGAAGAAGCTTGAGCGTTTAAAGCCTGGCCATACAATAAACAAAACCTTCTAAACCTTCAATGGCAATAGCAAATGCGAAAGATAATAAGAAAATTTATAGACATGAAATTCCTCTGTAAAAAAGGAATCCGAGATGACTTAAAACGGTGTGACCTTTTGTACGTACATAGTCCTATGAAAGTTGATATCTATCCAAATCCAAAAATGTATTTAAGAAAAGCCGCCAAGTTTCCAAAAAGGGTCGGCCTTTGCAGATAGTGATATGATTCAACCGGAGAAAGACAATAATAATAATAATAATAATAATAATAATAATAATTTATTTGCGAAACAATGCTCGAAACTTACAAGAAGTTTGTGTGAGCAGCAAATACATACAACCGTCAATAAATAACACAAAAAATAAACATGCATTTTAAACAGAGAAAAACAAAAGAAAAACTTGTATAATCTTTAGTTCTTAGGGTTCCCATTATTTAGGTTAATTTTCATTTCAGGTCTCTTATAACTTATTTATTATGCCATTTGTATTAAGTATTTCTTTAGTTCTGTTACAAGTTGAGATTTGTTGTTAAATGTTAATAGTTTATCAGGTAATTTGTTAAATATATTTGGTACATAAAACTTTTTATTTCTAGTGCCGTATGTGTTGAAAAAACGAGGTAAAATAAATCTATTTTTGTATTCTCTTAATCCCTGTTTTCTATGTTGGTTTATGTTTTTGTGAGTATTTTCAAAGTAGTTATTTTTAATAATTATTAGGTCTCTTAATTTTATTATTTGTAAGATTTCCATTTCTTTAAAGATTTCTTCAGTTTTTTTCTGTTTGTTTCCAAATAAAACTTTGACAATCTTATTTAGAATTTTTTGTAGTTTATCAATTATGTAACCGGTTGCGAAACCGTAGGTTTCAATCGCGTATCTTAGTTTGCTATCAATCCAGGCATCATACACATTTTTTTTATTTTTAAAATCAAGTATGTTGTTTATTTGATACAGTTTGGCTAAAACTAGTCTTAACTTTGTTATGGTGTTTTTAACATGTTTTTTGAAATTCCAGTGATTATCAATTGTAATTCCTAAATATTTTGTCTCTTCTTTTATTACCAGTGTTCTACACGTTTTATTGCAATATTTATAATCAGTTCTATTTCCGGTGTTAATATATTTACAGTTTTCGCCATGTACGAAAATCTCAAATTTTGATTTAAGCTTCATTTTGGGTACAGTAATTATCATTGTTATTGTTTTGTCCTCACTAATGTATAATTCGTTTTCAATGAACCAGCAGTTTATTATATCAAAATCCTTCTGTAAATTATATTTCATATCTTCTTCAGTATTGTTTATGGATAATTGAATCATATCATCTGCAAACAGATAAAAAAATGTATTTTCAATTAGCTCGTGGATGTCATTTGTATATATTAAAAATAACAAAGGTCCTAATACAGAGCCCTGTGGAACTCCATATTTTATTTCATTTAGTTCACTGAAAGCATCATTTATTTTTACAGTTGATTTTCGATTTGTTAAGTAGCTTTTTAAAATATGTAGCATTTTCCCTCTAATTCCAATTTGGTTACATTTTGAAATTAAAATATTTATATCGAAAGAATCAAATGCTTTTTGAAGATCAATTAATATTGCTCCGACATACTTTCCATTGTTTAACGCTTGTGTAATTTTTTCATTTAATTCAGTTAGTAAGTCGTTAGTTCCTTTGCGTTGAGTATATCCATATTGATGTATTGACAATAATTTAAATTTTTCACAAAAATTTCTTATTTTATTTGCAAAAAATTTCTCGACAATTTTATCAATAACAGATAGAAGAGAGATTGGTCGATAATTATTATAATCAGTATGTATTCCTTTTTTATAAATAGGGCGTAAGATTTGGATTTTTAATTGTTCTGGCCATTTTTCTTCGTCTATCATTTTGTTAATTAACAACCGTATTGCAACTGCAAAATTTTCATAATTTTCTTTAATATGCACCGTTTTAATGTTGTCAAATCCAGTTGAATTTGTCTTTTTTAGTTCTTTTATTATTTGTTTTATTTCTGTGTCTGTCGCATAGTCAATAAACATTGTATATTGATTTTTTTTATTTCCTTTTTTTTTATCAAGGTATTTTTTACTATACAGTTTTCCTTCTAAGAAATGCTGTGTTCTATTTTTACCAGTTTCTTTAAGTTTTGGCACTTGCTGACCAAAGTTTAGATTGAACTTCTTACAGGTAACTTCAGTTTCTTCTCCTTTAAAGGTTTTTTTTAATTGTTGGTCAATGTTTGTTTTTGTGTGGTATTCACCTGTAAGTTGCTTAACAGTCTCCCACATTGTTTTATTATCCTTTTTGTTATTTTCCAAAACGTTTTTATAATAGTTTTGCTTATCCTCAATTATTTTTTTTTCAACTATTTTTTTCAATCTTTTGTATTTGTCAGATTCTTCTTTGTTTACAGTATCACTTACTTTTAGCATTCTCCAAAGTTTATTTTTCTTTTCAATCAATCCAATTGTTTCATTTGTGATCCATTTTTTCCTTCCATTACTTATACTAAGTTTTGTTTTACTTTTTCTTACTTTTATATTCTTTGAATAAATTAAATTGATTGTATCAACAATTTCTTGGTATACTTGGTTTCCAGTTTTACATGTATTCAATATATTCCAGTCAATTTTATTTAACTCATCGTTTATTTTTTGATCGTTGTAATGTATTTGTTGATTAAAATCCACATCCTTTAAGTTACTTTTTTCTTTTTTATGTATTTTCTTATTTGCAGTGTTTGTGATTTTTTTATTTACTTTGCATGCAGTGAAATAGTGATCCGCGATTTTTATTTCAACCGTTGAACCATTCCCAGTATTATGTAGACTTTTAAATAAAATGTGATCAATACATGATTTTTGTATGTAGTAATCATTATTCTTCTTTCTTTTTGTTAATTCAACACGTGTCGGAGAGTCAATTAAGGTTTCAAATCCTAGTTCTGCCATGCAGTTTTGGTACTTATCAATTATATTTTGTTCAAACTTATCTTTATTTGTGTCTTCCGTCTGCAATATATCAATGTTTACATCTCCAATCAAGATATATGTTGTATTTTTTTCCATTTTTTTATTAAATAAACTCTTTAAATCTGCAATAAAATTAAGTTTATTGCTATCAGGTTTTCTGTAAATTACACATATTTCAAAGATTTGATTTGTGGAGATAAAATTTATTACTAATGCATTGTTTGCCCCAATTATAGTTTCTTGTGATTTTAATTTGTCAATATTTTTACTTTGATTTATAAAGATCATTATTCCTCCTCCACGGTTTGTGTTTTCTCTTGTAATAGTTTTTTTTGTAAAATTTTTAATGTTATATAGATCAATTTCCTCTTTTTTAATATTAATTTCTGTTAAGATAATTAAATCACAAAAAAGTACATCATTGTTTGTTATTAAAATAAATTTGTCCCAGTTTTTTCTTAGACTTCTAATATTTAAATGCAAGATTTGCAATTCTTGACCAGTATTTTGATATTTCCTTTCTTCTTTCCAATATTCATCAAAGTTTTCAAAAATCTTATTTATGAATTTTTTTTTTACTTTGTTTAGTGCATTTGATTAACAACAAGTTCATTTCATGGGTCGTTTGTTGCTTGCACAGTTTCACTTGCACTCTCGTCGTTCTTCTGGATTAGTGTTTCTAGATCAAGCTCACTTTTAAGCACATATACATGTTTTTCATTTTCATTCTTCCTTACGTTGATTTTACCCTCACGGAACCAGATAAATCTATATCTGTTCTTTAGTGATTGCTTGGCCTTCCACAAAAGACTTTTATAGAAGGTGGTTAGGTGCTCATTGATAATAATAATAATAATAATAATAATAATAATGATAATAATAATAATATTAGTCAAGTCAATCGCATCGAATAGTACTTTGGGCTTTCAATGAAAACTTAAAAGATTGCTACCGCGTTAAGCAATATTCTAGTTTTCATTTAACTTTCAAACTATAAGTCGATGCAATTAACTTGGCTAATAGGATTAACCATGGCAGCCATTTTGGTTGAATGATATAACTACCTTCAAAGGCCGCGCCTGTTTGGACACTTGGCGGCTTCTCTTATACTAGTTTTGGTTTGGGCTGGATATTTTTAACCGTTAAATATTTAAGAAATCTTTTAATCTTTCAACCAAGTTTTTAAATTTTTGTAGTAAATTTGAAAAGACCTGCGTAATGGGTTTAAACGTTATTAGCACGGGACGAGAACCGTTTTGATTTTGAATGATCCTCGTCCATCTTGCAGGGAAAAAGTGAAATCGGGCCGCAAATCGACCTTATCATCTTATGAGAACTAAGGTCATATAATTAAATCAGGTTAATCTGAATTGGAATCTGAATTTGAAAAAAAAACCAATAGCCTACAATTCTTTCGCGCATGTCGACATGATAAACAGCCAAATTTTTTTTTCAACCAATGAAAACTGACGAGTGCAGTGTTAAAAAAAATATGAACTTTGCAGATTCCGACTTTTGAGGTCTACACCGTGTTGCATGTTGTAGCAACATGGAAACGTAATAGCTACATGATTTTAATAATCAGATGGTAACGGATTATGGAAATACAGTCAGCCTTAACGACTCTCCTTGTGAGTATACCATCCAATGATTTAAAAAAGAAAGGAAGACAGCTGCTGTGACTGGGACATCAAGAAGGACATCACGGTTATTAGCCTGTCCTTTTAATAACTGATACTGGAGACGAACCAGTTTAAGTAATCAGCCGAGCTTCCTTCCATGTGTGGAGTTTTAGGGCCCCTGCATACTAGGCAGCCGGGTCGTGTGGCTAGTCACCGTCGCCTTAACTATTCTTGATCACGTGGTGAAAAATGAATACGGAGCAAGCATTGTCGTCCTGCGATCGCCTACACACCGCCCGGGATCACGATGTCTGCTGCGACTGAGTGGCCGCAGCGGCCAACTGTGCGGTGCTACTTAGGGGCCCCACGCACTAGGCAGCCAAGTTGCGCAAGCAGGTCGCTACAGCCAATGAAAATGCTTACGGTATATGTAGCCATGGCCAATCAGTCGCCGCGGCCACTGGAATCCCAGTTTCAGAGCGAGTGTTTTCCAGTTACAGTAAGATTGATGTCCTGGATTCGACTCCAGTTGAGGCTGGTGGCTTTTCTTTCTTTCAGATTAGGTTAGGTTGTATTCGCACAAAAGTCCGTCTATAATGCCGATTTTGTACTTCGTTGTTTTCTACCTAACACCAAGACAAAGAAAACCCCTAATGCCAAATACAAGTTTGAGTTACACGGAAGAGTAACCCATTCTCAGATTTGTAGTTGGCTAATAGGGGCAGACGGATAGCACTTAAATTCTTCGACGAATTCTAGTAACTACCATTAAACAATGTTCAATCGCTAGACAAGCTGCAGTTGTACATTATTTGGTAATAATGCTGTAAATAATAAAGTATGCCGATTTGTCCATTACTGACGCGCCAAAAAAAGAAACAAACGCAGAAGCAGACGCTGCGCACACACTAGATCACACGTTAGGCAACTGGAATTTTTTCTCCGATAATTTCTCAAGGGCAACTTCTAAACAAAGGATTGCCATAAAAGAAGTGTTTTAGAACCCAAGGCACTTGTTGTAAATCACTTCCTGGTTAACCGCACTTATTTTATGTAGTTATTTCATTACAAAACTAGTTTCTTTTAAGAAAAAAACTGAGCTACCTTTTAAGATGTGTAAAATATCATTCCTCCTCTTGATAGTTCATCAACCTTCAAGATTTAAACGGCTGGTGTATGGTTTGAATTTGTCCTACACATCAATCGTCTTCATCCGTTAATGTGGAGCCTTTCAGATCTGTATAAATTTCTGATACGACGATTGCTTGGTAAACGTTTTATGCCAGGCGTGAAAAGCAAACTATATTATATTTTTACGACAAGATTTTAAAACGTTGTATCATCAGCACGATTCTGCATTAGAAGCGCACTGGACAGCAGCATCCCTTGTGTTTTAATTTTCTGCTAAGTCGACTTTTATTATGTGCTACAATATTGCAGATCGTACAGCTGTGAAGAAAGGACTATACCTTGTTGGCCGTACTGCCGTGCAAAATAAACAAATGCACCGACTCTTGTCGACTATCTTGAACTTATTATCAAGTCCTAATTCTTTATCTTCACATTGATGCCGTAATTTTTGGTTGTTACGCGTTTACACCGCCGCACTTTATTTTACACCACCACCAAGGTAGATTAGTAAGTAGTGACGCTTTTCCGAAAACGGGGGATGTTGAAAATAAGACTTGCTTCCACCAACGGTACCAGAAAGCCGCAATTGTCTGGCTCTCGGAGGCAGCGAAACTTGAAATAAAAAAATGGCGGTGTCGTTGCCATGGTAACCATTGTAATAGCGACAATACCTGCGGAAAAGACGAAATACTGGTGAGCGGGCATCCTCCGAAGTTGAAGAACTTGTTCTGTGTTCGATTCAAACTATATATAGTTCGTGACAATAAACGTAAACCACTGAAGAAGCTTCAGCCTGAACGGCCGATGACACGCTTGTCGGTCATTCTCGGAACACAAAACCATGTGTTAATACTTAGCTCCACTCGTAACGACAACAAGTTTTAAAAGAGAGTTTTTTTTTTTAAATAAAACTTCGTAAGCCAGGTTCTGATCTTTCTTAAATTATTTTAATGTTCTAATCTGAATTATTATACATTTTAAGTGATTAATTTTGTATTCTTATCGTAATCAGTTTGTTTTAGTGATGCTAAAATAGTTTTGATCCCCATGATGCTTTGCGCTTCCGTTACTTGACGCTTGACGCTTTGCGGACTGACGTTTTAGTGACTAAACTTCAGGGATTTTTGCATGACACAAAAATGAGCCACATTGCATTAAGAAATAATTGAAATCTACCATGATTCCCTTTTGAAGCAGTCACAACCGATGCAGGTGGGTACACAATGCAGTCTGGTTGCGCATGTGGAGTTTTATAGACTTTCAGTAAAACGCTTACCAAAAAAATCTCAACATTGCAAATGTTTTTGTTTTTAATATTTATACTGTGGTTCGTTGGCATTGTGACGGTCGTTTAAATATTTCATTGAAACAATATTCTTCGATACAATTATTTTCGTAAGTGAATTTTTCAATGCTTTTTAATTTCGGTTTTGCCGTAATGCGTAAGTCGCACAATTCTTTTCGCGACTTTTGCTGTGTAGAGATTTCTCATATTAAAGTAAAAACCGGAAAGTATAAATGTACATTCATTAAAACTCTGTAGTTTTAATCTGTATTTGTCAAACTTTACGGCTCTTACTATGTATCATTCCGCAGGTACTTTTTTTAGTTTAAATACGATTTTGAGCCATTTTAAGTTCTGTCACCATGCATGTATCTTCCCACCCTATTTTTTTCAATGCTACGGTTTGAACATGTCGCACCGTTTTCCTGACGGCCTGCAAATTGGCCGGTTTCGCTTTGCATATTTGTAACTAATTCTTTTTCTCAAAAATTGCGCATTTCAAGGCATTACTCCTATGACTCAAAACTCGAATGCCCTCTAACACTACCGGTGTTTCTAAATTACTGCACAAATCCAATCCCATCCATGTTCAGGCATTTCGTATGCATAATATTATTAATTTATCAAAACCCAGGGCTCGTACTCCTTTATAACTGGCAACATTTCGACCACATCTGCCTGGTTTAGTTTTTCAATATTTGCTTTCTTATTTGAACTAATTGGCCACGGCACACACCAGCTGTTTCTGGAACAAAATACGAAATAAAATTTTGTAAATTAATGAAATCCCATGCCAATAAGAGCTTTAATTTATATTTGTACACTTTCCAGCTTTTACTTTGTTAACATTCGACAAGTGCTTTTTTTTTTAGTTCAATTTTAAGTGATTTCTCAGGCAGGGTCCGTAAGTCATCTAAACTAATTAATTTAAAGGCATTTTTCAGCCTTTTCCATCATAGAATAAAAATTTTAAGAAAGTCCAAAATTTCATAAAAATTAATTAAAAAAAGTTGTAAAGTAATGCTAGCAACCAAAAGAGTCGTAGTCGACGAACAGTTCAGTTGTAAAAGTGGAATTTAGCATAAATCCTAAAATGTGTTTGTTGTTTAGAAGCACGTGTGCATATGCACGTGAAGATTCTTATTCAGGCTTTTTCAGGGGTGAAAGGCTTTTTCAGGTGATCTGCATCAAAAAAATTTTCGTTGCAATAAATCCCGTTCTGAAACGGATGTCTTCGAGATTTTGAACAGTAATACGACAATAAACGTGTAATTATAGGTGGGAGAGCCAAATAGGCCCGATTAGTAGTAAACTTGAATTTGAAAGCTCTGCATCTATCTTCTGTATCTAGACACACGCTAGTGTGTCGCGCCAAATTAGGCAAAAATCATCACAACTAAGATCACATCAATTCAATTGTCGAGGTTGTAAACCATTGTAGCGCGGCGCCATAGCGTCAGTGTCTTATATCTTGAAGCATAGTTGGGGACATTTCAAGTACTTGGGGGAAAATAATATTGCGGTACAAAGATTAAATTGTGTTGAAATCAAGAGCAATGACCCACCTACTAGCTAATTCTAGTCCGCTCATCCCCATGTTAATTTCCATAGGGTGATTATTCATCGATACAAAGATAACGGGAAGGCTTCCAGCTATGAAATTGGCCAAATGGCTGCAGTACGATACGAACTGTGTATCTTTTATGGTTTGGAGCCTAGGGGTGTAACGAGGATGGCGTGGGATGGCGCGTAAGGACGAAAATATTGTTATAACCATTGTTAGTATTGTCGGCATCGTCTCTCATTGGACAGCCAAAGTTCGGACAATGACATGTATACTGACGTGCGTGCCTAGACACATACTAGTGTACCACGAAAAATCTAAACATTGCCAAAGAAATTGTATTGACGTCCAATTCACGAAAAATAAACCAACTCTAAAAACAAAGGAAAATAAACAAATCCAAAAACTGGTGAAGAGGCCATTAAGTTGAGTGGTTCAGCCCTTCAACGAGTGATATCAACACACCAAAACTAACGAAATAAAACAAATTACAACAAAATTAAAACCAAAACCTATTAAGAGGTGACCAAGTTGAGAATGGTTCTGCCTATAGGCAAAAGGTAGTAGCAAATTGTTGAAAACTAATTTCTTGTTGACGTGCCACTTTATTACACATCTGCACGGTAGTGGAGTTGAGTCTAATACACAATTAAAAAAAAAAGGACTGATATCATATCAAAAACCAAAACTGGTAAAAGTTCAGAATGGTTCGGCCCTTCAAAGGAGTGATATCAACACACTAAAACATTCGCCAACTTAATCGCACCGAATAATACTTTGGGCGTTAAATGAAAACTTGAACATTGCTACCGAAAGTAGCATTGTTCTAGTTTTCATTTAACATTCTAACTATTAAGCGGTGCGATTAACTTGGAGAATGTTTTGGTGTGTTGATATCACTCCTTTGAAGGGCCGAACCATTCGGAACATGGCGGCCTCTTTTACCAGTTTTGGTTTTTGAGACGATATGTAACACGCTTTGGTGGCACTTAGCAAATTCATCATGCACTACAAAGAAAGAGGGCGAGCGACCGACATGTCTGTATTAATCATTAACAAACGAAATACTGCTTCCATAATGCTGGCTTCAAGAATGTGCCCTGTAACAATCAGCAAGAGGGCGAGCACGTTCATTCTTGCCACGGTAGCAAAGTAAAAAGGCGAGCACTCGACAATGCGAACGGTCACAAACGAAATATTGATTTAATAATGCTACCTCTTAGAGCCGACTTGAAGAGTTTCAAAGTTGGTTGAGTAACGATCGTTGTTGGGTTTATCGCGCTTGTTATCAGAAGTAGAAACGGGCAATTCAGTAACACAACAGTGGTGTCCTCCATTGAAAAAAGATATTTACTTCCCTTAGAAAATAAAACAGCATAGGTTCAAACGGAGGGGGAGCAGGTAGGGGGATATTCAGACCACACAATGGGGGAATGCGGCGGGGGGGGGGGATGCGGCGGGGGGGGGGGAGGGGTGACCAGGGAGGTGGCGCAGGGGAGGGGGAATCCGACCATGCAGTGGGAGAATGTGGGGAAGGGGGCAGGAGGATGCGGGGAGAGGACGGGGGGGGGGGAAGGGCGTCGGCCTCTTTTCATTTCATACCGCCGAGTAAAGTATTTCGCTTAGTATTTGCGGGAACTGGCTAGACCAGCGGTACAGCTAATTAAACAAAATTAAACAGTGAAAAACATGAGACTTGTGTCAGCATGGCTACCATTAGGCTTCCCTGGTAATCTGAAGTTGAGAACAAGTAGCATGAATGCCGTTGGTTGGGAGGCCACTTTTATCAGGTTGGGTGAGAGTTAACCAGCAACAATAGATACCAAAGTGATGGGAGATTGCCAATGAGAACCTCATGGGGAAAGTGTAAGTATTAAATTCAAGTATTAATATAAACAAATTAACTTATGTCAGTGCATTCTAGTTTGAAATACCCCTTCGGCAAACAAGGGAAATGAAAATTTGCCCCTTCACCCAACAACGATAAATTTCTTTGATCATATTGCTAAATAATCAAACAAATAAATTTGTTAAAGGATAAATTTGCTTGTGTCGATGTATTCTAGCGTGATCCCGAAATTCAAACAACTACAAAACTATTCCTTGCTACAAGCTTTTCTTGTGACATCGTTGGCAGATTCACTAGAGCGTTCTACCAGAACTCACTAGTGGGTTCTGTCAACTATGGCTTCGTAACAATGGTGTATTGTTTAGAATCCTCGACGAGAATCATATGCGTGTGGTATAAACACCTCACCCACCCCGCAACCTTCATATTGGACACAATACTACTTTTATAGCATGAATGGTTAATCACTAAACGCTACCACTGCAACAAATTTCATCCAGATTGAAGAGTTATTAGGATATAATTGTTTGGAATTCTAACTTATAACAGTAAGTCACTACACAACCCACTACTATGCGTTATAATAGGCAGTGTTGGGTTTGTGATAAAAGATTAATTTTGATAATTTAAATCGAAACACTTCAAAATTCATGACCAGTATTATTGATTCACGAACCAACATCAAAAAATAGGGCGTAGAACAAACGACACAAATTGTTAATGAATCAGCCAGTGAGTTACGATGGCGAGGGACAAGACACCACCTCATCATGGGTTCTTTTGCTTTGGTCAGTAGCGACACTAAATGAGTAACCAAAAATTGATCATTCATCCTTACACTGCTTAGCCAATTGGCTTCTAGAAGTTTAAAGCGTTAATTTCTTCCCAAATGACAAAACAAGCTAGAACGTTAAGGAAACCGGAATATCTCGGGACACCTACGCTCGTGTAACCCTCCCACTTCTTTCGAATAAAAATTATTAATTCCAAGGCTTTTAATTTTAATACGCTTCAGTTTGCAGAACTAAGGAAGCACGAAGAAGAAGTAGTAGTAGTTATTACACAGTTGGATGGTGGTTTGTGTTCCCGAAGCAGCTCAGACATGAAAATAAGTCTGAACTTAGATGGGGGAAAGTCTTGGGAACTGGGAAGGGCCGTTAGGATCTAATGATCGTACTGCTTCTTTTTTACTATACTCTACCTATGAAGCTGCCCATCTCAAGATGCCCGGCATTGTCCAACTAGCCAGTTTAATCTATCGTAGACATTGTGCTTCACTTTACAACACGCATCACTAAAAAGTAACAGCAATACAGAGTAGCTACTTACCGTAGAAGAGTAGCGATAGAAACAATCATTCCTCCAACAGTCACGTGAACGACCACACAGAAAGTGATAAACATAAATAATATCGTCCAATTAAAACCTGAAAAAAAATAGAAACGCTTACGAGTGAAGAACAGGATAATAATTATTACATTTTCACAAGAAATATCCCGCCGAGTGCAAGGGTAGTTATCGATAATTTTTTTGGAGGACAAAAGTTTTTGCTCCCATTAAACTCGTGAGTCACGAGATCACGAGTCACGTACGAAGTGACGAGGGAGCTTATTACCAACTCAAGCATGAACGAGTTTAAGGGAGCAAAAAAGATCGATAACTACCTGCTTCAGGAGGGGTATTTAATCAGAGAATCTCGCGAGAATTACTTTATCAGTTTATTAATAAATCAGTTACAAACATTTATGAGCGATGTAAGAATTTTAATTTTAAAACGCTTCAGTTTGCAGACGTTAGATGCAGGTTGAGTCTCCATAGAAACGAATGCAGAATGCCACTAAAACTCTTAATTTATGCATTAGTAAAATTATCCCAAATGTTTACGTAGCAGTTAAATTAGCTATACGTTTTTGCATCCATATTCGTTATTTATTATTGTATTTGTCTAATCACAAATCTGTTTGCCGTTGCACTGTCGGAAACCCGCCGTTTAAGCAGCGTCCAGTTCAGTCAGTCTGTTGCTCGCTGTCTTGGTTGGTATGGAAACGAATACGGCTTCGCTACTAAAAACGCTTAAAATAACGACCAATTCTATCGCCATGTTAAAAAAAAATCCTCTATGACGTCTCATTAGTTAGCACCAGTCAGATGCAGAAGTCGTTGTAGCAATCGACGCTAATACTGTCTCACATACTTAATTTAGCTTCATTCTTTACTAAGCCATTAATGAAGCCTTTTTATTAGCACGTTTCAGTATCAGATTCTGGTTTTGTGTGGTGCCAACTAGTAGATTATAGAGTTTGCACTAGTGCAGCTTACTGATAAGCACCTCTTGGTAGATCCTTCACAGTGCTGATCAGAATAAGCAGCCTGTGATTGGCTGATTCTCAAAACTATGCTCTTCCCATTGGCTAAAATAACCTTGGGAGATCCTCATTTCAATTTATTTTTTGTCTCTTAACAATGACCATCCTGTTGCATTTGACATTTTTAAGGGACCAAAATTAACCAGAACAGACCAGTTCTTCCGGCCATTAGGCTGATGCACCAGATAAAATACATAATGTATTAGAGAGATGTCTATTTTTTTAAAGTCCTCTTTACAAGGCCATTAATAATGTCGATAATGTTTTGCACGAAAATTAAATATTTTGGTGTTTCAATGCACCATTTCAATAGCATTTTTTTTTTTAGAAATTTTGATTGGGGCTAATCTAAAAAAAAATAATAAAAAATAAATAAATCCCATAAAATTTCAGTAAAACAAATTTAAGTGGTCAATAGGACAGGAATTTAAGGTAATTTGAGAGGCTCAAGCATGAAATAAATAAATAAAATAAATAGTCGCAACCGGTCTTCTGTACTGTTCTACCACCTCCAATGTTGAGGCGCACAAGTCTATCACGCACTGCAACAACGATCTCTGTTATATAATCTAAAAGCAGTAACCATCATAATTGCCGGTTTAAAAAAAATAAAGTTAGCTTAGGCCTATTTTACATGTTAACCTTTTCGGCCTAATTTACCTGTAGTCTTAATTTCGTTATTAGCAGCAAACGGAGAATTGGACTGTTTGGCAACCCTATTCATTTTTAAAACACGGTGTGCCTCGTAATGCGCAACGTAGCCTATATAGATCAGTGGTAGTAGGGTAGTGACGGGGAGACGCAATAGACAGACGTTTTAATATACTGTTAGTTCAGCCAGCAGCGACTCGCAGCAATTTGATGTTGCCGTGGTTAACGTGATTTTAGGCCTAATTTTATTTACTGCAGTTTTGTTATTTCTTGTATCAAGTAGGCCTAATGGAGAATTTGCTTCGAAGGTTAAGCCTATTCATTAATGCAACAAGCAACGAGACAAATCCTGTATTTTCGGCCAGGATTTCAATTCGATGATCAAGTTTTATTTTATTTAGCTACGTCGAAGAAGCCTATCAGCTATACGGAAGTCAACGACGTTTTAATTTGCTGGGTTTTTAAACTAACGTTTGACAATGAAACTAACATTGTCAATATGGTCGTCTCCATCCAGTACCATTCCGAAGTTGAAAAAAGCGACGGACGGACGTACAGACAGACGGACGGTCAAAGTCGATGCAATAGTCTACTCAGCCTGTACTGCTTTACAGAAGACTAAAAACTAAGAAAGAAAATACGAACATCCTTCGTCTTCCCATAGGCAACTACTAAACACTTCACGTTGGTAAGTACAGCATAATTGCTATTTGCTAGCTGGTCTACTAGTTACAGTACAGCATTCTGTACGAACTGCTGCTGTTATGGATATGCCGTTGAATTTACGATAATTCAGTCTTAGTCACATTTCACGCTATACATGCTGTAGGATTAAGTAAAGTTTTAATATTACCATCGTGGCAAAACCCATACCAGATTTTGAAGCTTGAAAATGTTTTAAGCCCCCGCACTGGTAAGTATTTCCACAAAATTACGGTACAAAGACCTGTTAATTTAGGTTTAGTAAAAAGTCAGTGTTCCAAATCGCAGCTAAAATATGCCTAAATTTCTAATGTTAAAAGAAATGGAAACAAATTACCAGGTCTTTGTACCATAAACTATAATTTTACGGTACGGAATTTTTTTTTGAAACAAATTTCAGACCCGGTGTCCTAGTTGCTAAGTGAGATAATTTCCTGGCCGTTCCTCCCCATTGCCATTGTTCGTTGAATCGAGTTAAGTGAACTTTCCCATTTTTAAAAATCGGAATATATGTTTTATTTTTTTTAAGGCCGGTCAAAATTTCTTCTTTAAAAAGTAGGTTTCTGCATACTTAACCTAAAAAAAAGGGAACCCTTAAATATTTTTGCTGATTTACATACCTAAATCGCCAAATAGAACGTATAGAAATTACGTGTTTATCGGTTCTGCATCCGCAGAATAGACATGGAAGGCAAAAATTAGGTATTTTGACGAGTCTCAGATTGACGAAAGGTCCTGGTCAGAATTTTTGGATTCAGAGTTGGAGAGAACCTGTTTACCACCCAGACAGACACGGCAAAATGCTGAGGCGGAAAAACCAACGTAATTTCCAAAAAATCTCTACGACTAGATGTTTAGTGCCGGGTAGAAAACTGCCTGGTGTTAGGAGTTCAGAAACAGTTGTTTTAAGGGTGGAAGAACGACTCTGTTAAATGAAGGCCGTGAAAACGCTCAAACCCATTCGTGGCCACCAGCAGGACAGAAATATGCAAATACCAATACATTCAAGCCAGTCGGCAGATCCAAAACGGTTACACAAAGTTAAGGTTGTTGGGAAATGAGCCTAATAGTGCTAAAAGCACTTTCCAAGCCTGGTAAAATGATACAAGAATGTAAAAGCAAGAGTTATAGGTACTCTAAAAAAGTCCCATTTAGTGGA
>JAHWFP010079540.1:0-19417 GCA_023313725.1 Lithobius niger
ACTCTGTATCTTTATTGATGTATTCCAGTAATGCTATGTACTTTGATGTATGGTCCAGTCCCTGGGGATCAGTGGTCTGGATGGCTCTGGCCTTGCCTGCCCCTAGAGGTAGCTGCTAGCAGAGATGGATCATGGGATACCAGGATATAGTACAGGAAGTACCTTGCACCACCAGTGGCAGGTACTGGCTGCAGCTCTAGGTACTTAAGGCCTTGCAGCCCCTTGCAGCCTCACTCTGGGAGCTAGTCCCTAACCAGCTAAGAACTCTTCCTGAAGTGTGCCACTCTGCTAGTAGCCCAGATCAGAGCATCCTTGAACCATTGGACAACATCTCCTGAGGACAGACCGCGTGGCCCTGGAATAAACCCTGAATTTATCATCCTTCTGGCGTTCTTCCTTGTACCGGGCATAGCGGGGTTGCACAACTCCCCAACATCCGTGCAAAACAATATTTTAAAATCCCATGGAATTTTTCACTCATTTCAATAATTAATTACAAATTAACTACGAGGACTAGACATACAAACGATGCACCAATTGAAAGTCCCCAACATACTGTACCAATCCATATTTATTTCACACCTGTGACACATTAAGTTCTAAAGATATGAACTCTCCAAATTCCGTCCCAAACGACATTTCAAGTCCCACGACATCTTGCACCCATTTCAATAATTACAAATTAACTATAAGGACTAGACATACAACGAGATACCAATTAAAAGTCCACCACTTACTCTACTAACCCATAGTTATTTCTTATCCGTGACAGTACTATAAGTGCAGATTCATATTTTTTTGAACTCGCCATTGGCCGGTAGAGCATAATTTTTAGTCGCCAATTAAGAAACTTTTCTCGCCAAATTAAAAAGTTCTAAGACACTGGAAGCCAGTAACCAATAAACAAAATTAAAAAAATCATTCAATCTAGGTGCGGTGAGCAACGCAATTTGTCAAGCACAAGTTTCTTATAAATTGTGGTATTTTCACTGGCCTTTAAGGAACACAGGTTTTGAAAACTTGTTTGAAAATAGAGAAATCCTGCCTATCTGTAACATTTCTTGCCTTAAACTTCTGAAATGCAGAGCTATAGCTTGGGATCAAGTCCATCGGAAAGCTGATGAAATATCCTGATAAAATTTACCAACAAGAAGGGAAAATATGTCAAGTTTGTTTCAGCCTATTTATCATCCTCCAATCCACCGGCCAAATTGGCTATTGGACAAATATTTTAATCACCAACATGCCTAATTTAATCGCCAACTGGCCGGTGGATTTCTGCACCCATATGTGACACATTAATTTCTGGAAATATCAATTCCCCAAAATCCGTCCCAAACAACATTCCAACGTCCCACGGCATTTTGCACCCATTTCAATAATTAATTACAAATTAACTATGAGGACTAGACATACAGACGAGGCACCAATTGAAAGTCCACAACATACGGTACCAACCAATATTTATTTCACATCTCTGACACATTAAGCTCCAGAGATAAGAACTCCTTAAATTCCGTCCCGAACAACATTTCAAGTCCCACGGCATCGTAACTATGAAAACTAGACATACAAACGAGGTACTAATTTTAAGTCCACAATTAACTCTACTAACCCACATTTATTTAACTTCTGTAACATATTAATTTCCGGAAATACCAACTCCCCAACATCCGTCCAAAACAATATTTTAAAATCCCACGGCACTTTTCACTCATTTCAATAATTAATTACAAATTAGCTATAACGACTAGACGTACAAAAGAGGGGCCAATTGATAGTCCACAACACACTCTACCAACCCAAATTCATTTCACATCCGTAACACATAAAATTCCGGAAAAATCAACTCCCCAAAATCCATCCCAAACAACATTTCAAAGTCCCATGGCATTTTTCACTAATTTCAATAATAATTACCAATTAACTACAAAAACTAGACATACAAACGAGGTACCAATTGAAAGCCCACAACATAGTCTACCAACCCACATTTATTTCTGACACATTAATTTCCGGAAATATCAATTCCCCAAAACCAATCTCAAACAACGTTTCCAAGTCCCACGGCATTTTTCACCCATTTTAATAATAATTACAAACTAACTATAACGACTAGACATACAAGAGATAGATACCAATTGAAAGTACACAGCATACTCTACCAACCCATATTTATTTCACATCTGTAACACATTAACTTCCGGAGATATCAAATCCACAATTTCCGTCCCAAACAACATTGCAACATCCCACGGCATTTTGCACCCATTTCATTGATTAATTACAAATTAACTATGAAGACTAGACAGTAGACATACAAACGAGGTACTAATTGAAAGTCCACAACTAACTCTACCAACCCATATATATTTCACATCTGTAACACATTAAATTCCGGAGATATCAACTCGCCAAAATCCGTCCCAAACAACATTCAAAAACTCCATGGCATTTATCACTAATTTCAATAATTAATTACAAATTAACTATGAAAACTAGACATACAAACAAGGTACCAAACTCCCCAAATATCAACTCCCCAAAATCTGTCCCAAACAACATTTCAAAAATCCCATAGCATTTTTCACTCATTTCAATAATTAATTACAAATTAATTGTGGGGACTAAACATACAAATAAGGTACCAATTGAAAGTCCACAACTTACTCTACTAACCCATATTTATTTCTCATCATTGACACGTTAAATCAACTCCCCAAAATTCGTCCCAAACAACATTTCAACGTCCCATGACGTTTTTCACACATTTCAATAATTAATTACAAATTAACTATGAGGACTAGACATACAAACGAGGTACCAATTGAAAGTCCACAACTTACTCTACCCACCCTTAAGTTTCAAATCCGAAACACATTAACTTCCGGAAATATCAACCCCAAAATCCACCCCGAGCAGCATTTTCTTACCTCAGGCCATTTTTTGCCTATTTCAATAATTAATTACAAATTAACTATTACAACTACACCGTCAAATGAAGTACACACGGAAGGCCAAAAGATACTCTAAACATACATACTTATTCCATATGCTTAACACAATTAGAATCAGAGTTATTAACTCAAACAATCTGCCATCAAAACTATGTGGGATTGTATGAGGCCCAAAGCAGGATTAACTCAATAATTTCTGGTGTGAAGTAGCCAGCCGAACAAATGATGAATCAAATGAAAGAATAAGATATGCTGCATAAAATAAACACGAAATACCCGAGTAAATCACTAGTCCGTACCTCGGAAAACAAGAAAAGTGGCTTAACAACAGGAATGTTTTAAGACTCGCGGCAACCATGACCATACTCATTCTTTCGCAAATCGATGCACTACATTCAGATGTTTATGATGACCCTTAGTGCCATCTTCAATGTTTGCAAAAAGATGGCACCAACTCAGTGTAACGGTTTCAACACCTTCATCATAAATGCCAGGAAAGTATACGCAGTGTCCTATCCATGTTGCATAGACAGATAAAACTACTTTTTTTTTAACACTAACAAGTTTCACTTCAAAATTTTGAAAATTTATAAAAATTGACTTACTTCAGTAGAAAATCAAACAAGGTATCAAATTGTAGTTGGAATGTACTCTAAATTTACATATTTTTTTTCCAAAATGTTAGCCCAATTAGAACTGGAGATATCAACGCGCAAACAAACTGAAGCACTTTAGCCACACTCCCACTTCACTATTGCCCATTGAAATTCATCACATGCACACTTTAAAAATTAATAAAAGAAAACTAGCCAAAACCTTTAATAATCAAAGCAAAATGTTAAAATCTTGCCGACATTATTTCTAGGACATTTCCAATTAACACCAAATGTCTATCTCAATTAGATAAGGAGATAAATGAACGCAAACACATTAGAATGGAGGAATTGAACGTCGCCATGTTGGGGTCTTGAATACAGCCAGAGAAGATAACTATACTAACTCTGATTCTAATGGTGCTATCATCACAGTTTCAGGAGTGTAATGTTGTCTCTAATAATGCTATCGCAACAAACAAAGTACCGAACGAAAGAGGCGACTGTCCCTACCTATTGGTAAAATGCCTAAGCATGTACTATATTAACGTTAGGCTTAGATGAGGCTAAACGTAGGCTTACATGTGTAACTTTGGTTCCAATTATGCCAGCACAACAATAAGGCATCAAAACGAAGAGGAGACTGCTTCCCCCCATATCTAAACTGTACATGGATAGGTCACATTAACGTTAGGCTTAAATAAAACTTTGGTTCTAATAATGCCAGCACAACAACAAATAAAGCATCAAAAGGAAGAGGAGACTGTCTCCCACCTATATCTAAACTGTACATGGACAGGTCACATTAACGTTAAGCTAAATTAAGCTTAAAGGAGGCTAAAAGAACGCTTATTAAGACTGAAATGCATAACGTTAGTTTTAATAATGCCAACATAACAAATGAGGCATCAAAACGAAAAGAGGCTGTCCCCCGCCTATATCCCATCAAACGAGGTACCAAATGAAAGAGGATGATGCTTACCACTGCCGATGCACTAAAAGAAGTTGATTAGGCTTAAATTAGCTGGAAAGGACTAGTAACTCGGGTGAATTGGGGTAAACGAAGTAGAAATTATGTACAAAGTAAAAGGAATTGGGCTAAATTGAATGGAAAGAAATGGGAATTGAATGAAAAGGGGTAGGAATTGAGATGGATTGAGTGCAAAGTAAAATGAATCGAGTATGAAGGGATACGAATTAGGATGAATTGTTTAAAAGATATTGGAATTGAGTGGAAACAAGTAGAAATTGAGATGGACTGAGTACAAAGTAAAGGGAATTGAGTACACAAGAGTATGAATTGTAGGTGAATTGAGAGGTTGGAAATGAGTGGAAAGGAGAATGAACGGAGATGAATTGAGCGAATGGAGTTGGACTTGAGAGCCAAGGAGCTGGAAATGTATAAAAAAAAGGGTTGCACATTACACAAAGCAACTTGATTAATTATGATTAGGTTAGGCTAGGTTACGTTAGGTAATTTGATAGAAACCAAAAACGTAACACTACAAAAATTTTACGACGAGTTCACGAAGCCACAAGGGTTCAATGGAAACAGTGAAGTCCAATATAAAGCCTTTCAAAAAACACTAAATTGCTGTCCCTCTGCCCGGCCAGGCTGAATTTTATGTCTATTGCCTAAACGAAATATACATTACCTGTATATTTAGCATTCTTACTTGGTTACCATCAGCACGGTGTATGCTTCATCAAAATTCCTTTACTATTCAGGATTCCAAATTTACAACGGTATAAGATGGATAAATATGAAAAAGTATAATTTTATCCGTGATAACTGATCGATTTACAAAAAAATTCAAGCTTAACAATACTTCAGAAGGCTTAAAGCGATGTAGCAAACTAATTCCGATTCAACCTTTGTTTGGGCTCTACTCCGACTACAAAAGTGGAACCAACCAACATTTTTTCAAATTTGGTGTCCATTATAGGCTATGGTTCGCCTATTATAAAAAAAAAACAACCTACTTCCACTAAAAATGCTGACAAACTTTTGCAGCAAGAGTTAACCCAAAAATACATACTATAGGAAGCACTCAAGTTGACATACTTACCACCAAAACATCGCCTTGAACAATGGTAACATGAAAAAGGGCCAAAAAATTAGCAACTGTAAATAAGTAAAGCCCTGTGATGTGCGCTGGCACACGGCGGTATGGAAACATTGTTGTGCAGCCTTCGTTATAGACTATCAACTGTAAAGAGAAAATAAAGTAAATTCTTTTGCAATGCTGAAGCCATTCAATATAAAGCTTCTTAAACATGGCTATATTTGATTAAGTTAAAATATTTAGTTTCTTTTGGACGACAGATTTTTTTGTTAAATTAGTGTATCGTTTGGGCCAGCCAGTATGCAGCTCTGTGTAGTGAAATGCTCACAGTGCTCCATTCCAATTGAAAAAGCACTGGTAACACGTACTGAAGCTAAAGCCCAACCCCCTAAATTGCTTTTAGAGTTAAAATAGCAAAATAGATTAGTAGAGTTAAAGCCCATCCCTTACACTGTTGTTTTTCCGCTACAAAATTAACCAATAGCTTCATGCATTTAACAAAATCAACTTTTTATCCAACACATTCACCATCATCAGCAACGCCTGCACACTGGCGTCGTCCATCAAGAGTGAGTGATCCATGCCTACTTCTGGATTCACTCGCCCCTCAACAAAATAGTTGCTAACTTCACACAAACTTTCGAAAAATGGCGGCAGACTCGCACAGACACATCACATGCAATCACCTCCAATCCTGTAACTGCAAAGGTTGTGTGGTTAGGATTTAGTTTTAACTGTGAATTATGTTGGATTTTGGAGAAGTGACGATCTAACTAACAAAATTTGTGAATAAATGAAAATTGCATTTTCGACACTAGCTCCAGATCACAAACGTGAAAGAGCACATAATCTCAGACTTTTCTTTGATGGAGTAAACACGCTCTCTGGACAGAAGGTTAGAAAATAGTTCAGCTTGATTTAACGCCCAGCCCAGATTTTGCAAAATTAATTGCATAAACCCATGGGCGTTTAATAGCCTTTGCGATTTAAAGCAAACTGAAGCTTCACTGCCAATTTGTGATGGCCTAGAAAATATTGGAAAAGGGAAGAGACCGGAAAAGAAACACAAATCAAGGATTCATCTAAAACGTTTCACTTTAATGTTAGGCACAATTATTTAATTCCAAAAGCCTAAAAGTAGGGTTGGGGTAACAAAGGATTCGACGAACTTCCCTCCTGATTGCATGGGGAAGACACTTTTTTCGCTCTTGCCATTTGTTAGCTTCCACATGGATGCACAAAAGTTTTAGAAATGCGAAGTAACACTAAAAAAAAAAGGAGCCATGTTTAATATGACATTTTCCTCCTTTTTGACCACCATTACGGTAATGTAAGCCTATACTCCAGTCAAATTAGATCAAATACTCGAATAATTCACAATAAGGTGATTTTTGGCACAGATGTTACATTAAGTTCAACACACTAAAAGTCCTCAGCTGTCCGTGTTGAGCTAACCCCACCATCTTTGAAACATGGTACCCGAAAATGGATTTTCAATATATCTTGGTAACAGTTGCTCGGGTATGACAATATGTTCTGTCCACAAATGAGGTTTTCTACAAAAAATGTTCTATTCATTTTTTTCATTGATTCAATGATTCAGTCAATAAATGGTGTAGAAGAATGTTGAGCTAATGCAACCATCTTGGAAATATGCGCCCGAAATCGTTTTTTATCCCCAATATATTACGGAAACGGCTGCATGAAGTATGTTCAATCCGAAATTATAGAGCATGGAATTATCTACAATAAAGGTTCTAGTCGGTTTTTTTTTTAACTAAATCAATGATTAAGCGAATAAATGGTGTCAAAGAGGCCATGCATGTGGCCCCACCAATGCACCCAATGTATATTACACTGCACTTAGTTTGGTGGCTTGGGGAGCAAAATTGATGGAAGTTTTCACTTTCTGTGAAAAGCATGAATGCATATGACGAGTAACTGTAAAAAATAGCTATGATAGCAAGTTGGAAAAACCCGTGGGGGGAGTGATTTACCCCACCAAAAACGGTAGTTATAGTGATTTTCGTGTTCAAAGTATACTTGCGAGCCCTGTAATAGCCTGAAATAGGATTTTCTGAAAGGTGGAGATCTATTCTTTCCATCCATCATAACCAAAACTGTTTAACTTAGATAGGAACCGTCCTATGCCCACTTTAAGGTGAAGAGGTAATGACGTAGCAGCAAAGGCGTATGGTGATTTTCGAATTCAAAGTGCTTTAGCGAGCCCTCTATAGACACAAATGGACGCACTTAGGATTTTCTGAAAGGTGGGGATCTATTCTTTCCGTCAAGTGTAATCGAAATTGTTTAGCTTAGATACAAATACAAATGTGAGCATTACAATGGTAATTTGAAATCCAAAATAGCCGCAACACCTTCAACAGCTTCATCTTAAAATAGGCGTAGGACGGTCCCTATCTAACCTAAAAAATGTCAGTTAGGATTGATGGAAAGAATAAATCCCCACCTTTCAGAAAACCTAAGCATGTTAATTTCTGGCTATTAGAGGGCTTGCAAGAGCACTTTGAATTCGAAAATCACCGTACGCTTTCGCTGCTACGCCAATACCTCTTCACCTTTAAATGGGTGTAGGACAGTATCTATCCAAGTTAAACAATTTCGGTTAGGATTGATGGAAAGAATAGATCCCCACCTTTCAAAAAATCTTAAGCATGTTCATTTTGGGTTAGTACAGAGCTTGAAAGAATACTTTGAACATGAAAATCACTATAACAACCAACTGAAAAAAGTGTTCGCGCAAATTAAGGATGACGATTTAAAGATGATCTTGGAGTTCAAGGGTTGCGTATATAACTGTTCCTGTCCAAAATTATGTGCTGAACGTTTTTGCTTCACATTGTGCTTTTGATTTGCTGACTGTTAAGAGTTACAGCCAAAAACCGTTTTTGGGAGTAAATCACCCCTCCCTTTCCCTCAAGATTGCTTGATTTATATGTTCTTGTGAGATTTGTGCCAGTCAGTGGGCATCTTTGAACCGTTATTTCTCTTCTCTCACAAAGTAATTCTGAAGTGTCTGAAACAGCCCTTACAAAAAATGTAAGGTCTCCAGTAGGTCTCCGTGTGGTCGTTTTCTAGTCTCTATGTCCTAAAGAGATTTTGTAGTCCCAGTAGGTCTCCAGAAATTCAACATGCAGTCTTTTCGTCACCATGAGGTCACTTTAAGGTCTCTGTTGGTGACCTTGTTATTTGTGGTCGCTACGAGGTCGCAATAAGGTCTCATTTGGAGATCTCAAACAAGCAAGATCACGGTAAGGTCTCCAGGAGGTCTCCATAAGGTCGCAGTTAGACACCTGCCATGAGACAGTTTAGAACCTGATGTCTCCTATTGAGACCTCGACTTGTAGTCACCAGGAGGTATCAATATGGTCACATTTGGAGACCTGCACAAGCACAGCTTAGAACCTGAGGTCCCCAGCAGGTCCCCAGAAGGTCTCTTATTGCAACCTCAACATGTAGTAGCTGGGAGGTCTTCGGAAGGTAGCATTTGTAAACCTGCAAGATTGTTTTAAGTACAAAACTATTTCCCAAGTTTAAAAAAAAAATGCACTTTTCTGGATACAAAATTCAATTCTGATTCCGAAAAATGGATCATTTTTTCAAAAATTTTGAAAAACTTTCAAAAAAAATTTAAGCTTTGGATTTGAGCACTAGGCTGGTTACAACAGTGCACTGCATTTTTGTGGACCACCCTGCCTATATATTTTTTTTTGGTGAAAGGAAGTGTTTAGCGCAGAAAATTTCGGGTTCTTGGCCTAAAAAGAGTACATTTTGCCGGCCGGCTAAAAAAAAAATGGTTACCTTTTGCCTAGGAAAACATACATAACCTGTTAATTTTGCATTCATTGTCCCAGTGAATGTGTCTCCCTGGAGGTTTCTTAGTTGCATGTAGCCGCCTGCTCGGTAACCCTACCGCGCCTGTGCAGCGCCCCTCTATAAAAGCGAGAGCGTGAAGGTTTTCACCATTTATTTTCCTCTCAATGCTTTAAAGGGTGACTCGAGAGGGGAGGCAGGGCGGGTGTAGGTTATGTATGTTTCCTAGGCAAAGGAAACCACTTTTAGCTGGGTGAACAGGGGGGGGGGGCTGGCAAAATGGACTTTCTTATTGAAAAACGTCCATAACCTGTTAATTTCGCATTAACAGGAGACTTCGTCAAGTTAGGTGGCGGGCACTGCCTTGACGGGTGCCCTGGGTTATGAGCAGGCTTTCCCCAAAAAAAATTCAATCAATTTCGCACTTTATTCAGAACAGGTCATATAAAGGAGCCAGGCTCCATATTGATTGGTGAGGAGACCCAAACACCAAAAATCCGAAACCTTGGGGTTTTTAATGAACTCTACATCGTCCCAGGACTTTGACTAAAAACCGCAGCGGCTGATAGGCCTAATCTACTAAAGACTGACACTGTTTCTTCTCTCACTCTTCAACCAATGGACCAAATCGACTGCAGTTTTCACTAAACTCAAGTTTATATTTTTCTCTTCAACTCTGTGAAAACAGAACTGCAATAGCTGCAGCCATTATTTCTAACCCATAACCGCCTAGATACGAACGTACGCCTTCAACGTATAATGGCGAAAAACTAAGTCCCAGCGCGAGCTTTGTGAGGGGTCCCCGGGGACCCCGAGCAAAGCGGGCAGTCACAGCCCAGTGGTCAGCGTCGTCAGCTCCCAACCAAGAGAATGCCGGCTCGAATCCGAGAACCGACCCGAGTCCCTGAAAGTTCTTTCAGGCGGTTATGGGTTATTGGTCGCAATCAAATATTTTCTTAACCCTCAGCTAACCCATAACCGCCTAGATACGAACGTACGCCTTCAACGTATAACGGCGAAAAACTAAGTCCCAGCGCGAGCTTTGTGAGGGGTCCCCGGGGACCCCGAGCAAAGCGGGCAGTCACAGCCCAGTGGTCAGCGTCGTCGGCTCCCAATCAAGAGAATGCCGGCTCGAATCCGAGAACCGACCCGAGTCCCGTATGGACTCTGAAAAAAAGGGCCTGAAAGTTCTTTCAGGCGGTTATGGATTAAAAGATCAAAAACGTCTCCCGCAAAAATCGACCCAGAAAATGGGTCGACGGGTAGAAACAGCCGAGTTCTTCGTTTCCGGAATTCTTCGTGCGTAGTTCATGTTAAGTAAAAACAAAGTGCACGTATGGGGCATAATAGGCGTTTGGGTTTATTTCTGAGGATGTTGGTAAGGGCAGTGTAGCGGCGGACGCTACGACGGCTGAGGTCCTAGAAGCGTCCCCGACATCATTGGCTGACTAGTACTTCTTAGCTTCAAGTTAGCGAGGTTATTTCGACTTTTTACGATAATAAGCACAGCATGGGCTACAGCCCCGGTGTAGGGGGTGAAGTGTCGGGTCCTAACTAAGGCCTAACCTGAATGCTACCGGTAATTACACTGCCACCAACGGTGGATTAATTTAATTGCTTGAACGAAGTATAAAGCTAAAATGGGCTACATGATAATTTACACTAGAAACAATTAATCACTAGGGAACGAACCTGAAGTTTAAAAACTCTTGGATTTTATTTTAAAACACCAGAAAATGAATATATAAAACACTTTTACATTTTATGTTCACTAGTTTTGGCTTTAACAAGTTTGAAAAGCACTGGGCTTGAATTTATATTTTAGTAATTCAGTTTACACAAGAACAACGATGTTTATTCTATACACACTTATTTCGATTAGAAAAAATATTTTTTTTCTTGGGTTTCAATCCTGAAATACCCAGCAAGCTGAACCGCGTCCGCTAAGTTACAACTATATTTAACAACTGCAGTTTTCAAGTCGTCCAACAGTTATTTTTCCCTGAATCAACGAGGATCAAACCATCCCTTTGTTTACATTATGAAATGAACAAAGAATGAAACTGGCTTATTAGGAAGAGACGCCTACTCTAACATTATGGAGGTAAAGACCAGCAATGCCGATTTGGCTTACCAACCATAGAGACTCTAAGCTAGAGGGTTAATTTAAGTTAGACTATAAATTTAGAATTGGGGGGTCCTAAAGATAAACTTTTAAAGTTAAACTAGTTACTTACAACCACTACCATTTTGCCCAGCATGGCAATCCCGGACGTGACATCTCCACTCCCGACCGGCGTGACCCTTCTAGCTTGAGAGATCTGTGAGCTGTGCTGAGGATTGAGGGTTGGGGGGCCTTTTTATGTTAGAGCAGCATATTTTCGCGTCCAAAGCGCGGACGCTGAGGAGAGCTGCGGGGGTCTGGTTGGTGGTGGGCCAGGAAAACAATGGGAAAGTCGGTAGAGCAAAGGGTTTGGTGCAGAGCCATTTGAAGGAGTAGAGAATGGTTAAAGATAGGCCAAGTTGAGTTTTCAACTCTTGAACTTTGTGAAAGGCCTTTACTTTGGGAAACTGATTATGGATTGTTTATTTACATAAGAACAACGTGAATAGGCTCTTGTTAAAGCTTAGTACTTTGGTTTGGGTAATGAATTAATCATTACTAATAACGGGGGGGGCGACTGAGTTTCTTTGCACAGACTGACTTTTGGATTGGCTTTGTGAACAGATCTTTACAAGACTTTTAGTTTCAATAGAAGGACAAGCTAGTAGAAACATTCGGATGGTCACAGTCGGGTTTTTGGTAGAGATTTAAGACAAAATATTTACACAAAATATTTAATGCGTGTCCGGTGATTGCCGATGTCGAATTAGTTCGTACTAATGGTAGCGTTCTGGGGGCAAAAGATTATTAATAAAGTATAAAAAAGATAAATGAACTAGCTTACTAAATGCTATAACGCATTTAAGTTAATTTGGATCTATAACTTTAAAGTTAAAAGACAGGTAACGATCATGGTGGAATTTTTCATAGAATTTGCGGCCGACAAACATAATAAAAAATATCACACTTAAAAGGTTGTCTGTATCCACATGTATGTGAGGTTAAGTACCATAAATGGAAGCCCCTCCTAAATCACAACTAAGCTAGTGTCTTTGGGCTTTTTGCCCTAAAATAAAAGCAATAAAATAGAAAATATAATATACAAGTTTCAATAATGGCAGCCATGATGAAGGAGCGCTGCGGGAGTTTTGGAGTATTTTTCAAATGGCGATTGTGAGACTTCAGGATGGAATTTTGAAAATTGGGCTTCCCGAAAACCTAGATAACGTGTCTGGCAATTAAATGGTTCCAAGATGGGCCGTTTCTGTACGTTTTGTAGCGGTGCTCACAGGTCCTTGAGGTGCCTACTGTTCTGCACCGACATCTGGTGTGGTCTCGGGAAAGTTAGAAGTATTTCGGGTGGCCGTTTTTACTTTTGCGGAGTTTAAACAAGCATGGCAGTCACTACTGCACGGTAAGGAACAGAGCGTCTATGTCCTATCTGAAGTTTTAGTACTATCTAATCGTTTTTGGTTCACTGCCACCAGGTGGGTGGTTTAATTGCTAACCTTAGGCTTTAAATAAAAAGAGCTGTTTTTAGTTAAAACACTAGCAAATTAAATCTCTCTAGAAGCAACTGAGTTTAAAACTTTACGTTTTAATAAACAGGGCTACTAGTCTACAAATTAGCTTTAAATAAAAGCACACAAGTAATTTTTACATAAAAAAAATTATCGGCAACGAATTTAAAAGTAAAATTCACACATACAATTTCGATTAGAAAAAGTTCTTTGGTGTCACCTAAACACCTCTAAGTTAGAAAAAGTACCTCACAATTTCAAGCTTAGTCTAATTTAAGATTATGTTTCTAGGCATCTTGCACAAGATCAAATCTACTTATTCATATTGAGTCAAGCTAGCAATAATCAGGGCCCTACCATCGAAGTCTGTGCTTCTGTAATTATGCTACAGGACCTTGGTGATATCAAAATAAATGCTTGATTACATGTTGTAAAACAAACAGAAAGAGAGCCGGTTTTTAGAAAGGGGACCCTTAAACCCTTAAGTTATGGAAGGGGAGACCAGAAAATGCCGATGGTTTTAACTACCCATAATCACGAAACCCAAGTCAAAAGTTAAGTTTAAATCTTATAATTAAAATTTAGAAATAAAGTTCCAAAAATTAAACTAAAGCTAAAACTAGTTTTCTAAACTACTAACTTGCCCGGCATGGCAACACTCGGACTGGGGACATCTCTGCTTCGACCGTCGTAGTAATGTCTGACTTGGAGTTGAGCTAATGCTGAGGGTGGAACGGCAGGGCCAGGGGTATATATGGGGGAAGGAGGGGGCGGACGTCCGCGATGACTACACGGTTTGGCGGCAAGAGAGGCAGGCAGCCTTGACTGTGCTTTCTCCTGAGCCAAGCTGCACCACGTGAGGGCTTTATAGGGAACTGTACGGATCTGGATGGGCCTTCATAAGGGAGGGAACAGGGGGTTCATACGGATTGGCCAAAGCTTCTGAGCTCTGAGTGGCTAGATTTCGGACCGTTGGAGCCATTGAGCTTTTGGGGTTTAGGAACGGATTGATGGATCATGATGGAAACGGTCATTTGGATTCGAACTTGGATTGATTGTAACTGACGGAGTTTTTAATGGATTTGAAAAAGGATAGGCTTGAATTAAGGCTGTACTCATAAGCTTTGCTATGAGCACGTCGGAAATACAAACTTGAACGAGATTTACTCGAAGACTGCGATGTTAGGCATCACACTATTGAAGGAGGGGGGGGGGGAAGTGTTTTGCTCAATTCTTTTAACAAACGTGATTTTTAATAGAAGGAACGTTACTATGGTCGGAGCCCTGGAAAAAAGATACAAGATAAACACTTTTGGAAAATTTGTCCGGTAAAATTCGAAGAAAAGTGTTGCCGAGTTCAGTAGTGTTCAGAGACCTAGTTTTTGCTAAACTGTTGCCCAAATTAAATTAAATAAAAGGTTAAATATACCAGCTTATTCCCTGAATGCTATAACGCATGGAAAATTGTGAACTATTATTGCAGCCGCTAATAATAAAAATTACAGTCGAAGTTTTCATAAATAACTTGGCCTTCGTTAAAATAAAAACATCAAGTGTTGGGTTTTCAAATACATACATGGGAGGATAAATTTCTCCTAAACAACACTAAGCTGGTTGGCTTTATGCCTGCAAAAGAAATAAAGTAATTACAAGTTTATTTACAAGTTGTTGAAAATGGCGATTGAAGATTTGGTGCGGCGCCGGTCATTTTGGTGACTTTTTCAAAATGATGTAGAAAATTATTGGACTGGAAATTTAAAGTTCTGTTTGCGCAGAAGTCTTGGGAAAGTGTAGGTCTATTAAGGGCCTTAAATTTCAAACGTTTTGGTCCATTTTTCTTGAAGATATGGTGTTTTGAAGACGGAGGTCTGGATAGGCCTAATGAGCGCTAGCGAGCACTAATGGAAAAAAAACATTCGTTGCGAAAACGATAAACCCTTAGGTTTTTGATCTTTTGAGCAGAGGTCTCCTCTCAAATCTGTTGGTGAAGACTAACTTCTTTACAATTGTTAAGAATTTGGCGAAGGGTTTAAGACCTAAGTCTTTTTTCGTTTTGTAGCGCTCAAGAAAAAAATTTTCCACGAGTTTTTTTTATCTTTGGAGGTCATGTATCCTCTCCAATCGTTTTTTCGGCAGGCCGACATTTCATGCCCCCATACCGAGGATTTTATTCAGGGTTCCTCAGAACTACGAATAAAAGCTAAAACAGAAAGGTTAGCTATGATATGTTACCTGTTACAAGATATGTTACAAGATATGCAAAAATCAAGACTGCCAAGCCATGCAATAAGTAATACAAAATAAATCCATATCAAGCATCACTTTTGAGGAAAAATCCATCTCAAAACTGGGTTTTCATTCATTTCAAACTAAAAATGAGATAGACTGTGGGATACTTTTTCCTACCCCGGGAACCCTTTCACAAATAAAAATTATTACACTGTTACAAAAATATTAACTTTGACGTTTTGTTATTTTTGGGGGACTAACGTTTTTGTGGCTTAGAAAATTTTTTGGTACGTAAATTAAAAGTTAAAAACACTATTTTTGCAGCCATTAACTAAATACTGTCCGCGCTGCTGGGGCAGGAAAATCGTACAAGTATTTGAAAATAGAGCAAAAGACATTTATCAAGAAACACACTAGTTTTGGGGAAAAAAGTACAAAGTTATGGTTTTTGTAAAAGAAAATTGTCAAATGAGACTTCCCGCCATTTAATGCTCTAACCAGTCTGCCATGCACTGAAAGTTATTTTTTTTATCTGGGAAAACCTCGAAAAAATACCCCTGGGTGCATTCCTCAGGACCTAGCTTGCGGTAAGGATCGGAATAGAGGATACTATAAGCGCATGGAGGAATGCCAGCTCTATTTAACAGCAACTAATACCACTAGAATGGTTTAAGTTTACCAAACAACTTGTTTACAGGTTCAAATTAGCACTGAAGAGTTTTAATGTAAGACCCATAACTTAAACATAACAATACAACACTGGGAGGTTTTGTGGATAAAAACCAACAACCTTTTAACGACAGAGTTGACCTTTTGGACTCTGAGGTGAGACAGACGGTTTTTTATAAAGAAAACCATTTCGTTTAAAACTTAAAGAGGAGCCAACCGGGAACCCGTAGAATATTCCTAATCAATATTTAATTAATGTCGTTACAATCTTTGTTAATATTCTCCCACAAAGGGAGACGTTGATAGTGACAAAAAGAGTAAAACATAGGCATTTAAAATTTAGGTGCGAAGGCCAAAACGGGAATTAACTGGAAGTTGCTTTCGGTTATGGACGTACTTCCAACAAACCATTTAACAAAATTAAAAATGCAGTTAAAAATAATTTTCAGTCAAATTTTACCGAAAATGATGAGTTTTAACAAGTTAATGTTTAAACAAAATACCTACTTAACGTGTCAGCGTTTAAGTGAAACATTGCCAGGTTTGTACCTACCTGACAGTGTAGTCATAATCTTGAAAGGTGAGGCTCCACTTAAGCAATCTGGGGTTTTTTCCAGACATGTGCTTGAGCCAACCGGGTTATGATCTGACTCAATGATAAATTTTGTCCCATAAATGTAAGGCCGTAACTTAGCAACTGACCAGATCAAACACGCACTCTCTTTTTCGGTCGTCCCGTAATTTTGCTCACGGGGTGTTAGTTTACGTGAAACGTAAAGACAGGGGTGTTCATCTTCACCAAACTGTTGTGAAAGCACGCAACCCATACCTCGGTCTGAACAATTACACTGCAAAATGAAGGTTTGGGTGAAGTCGGGCACTCTTAGGACAGGAAACGTCTCTAAGGCAGTTTTCAAAGTTTCAAAGGCATTTTGCTTTGAATCATCCCATGAAACGGGATCGGGTGCATCCTTTTTCAGGGAGTCTGTCAGGCATGCAACGATTTCAGAATAGTGGGGAATGTAACGTTGGTAGTAACCAACCAAACCAAGAAAGGAACGGACATCTTTCTTAGTTTATGGACGTACGAATTTTTGTACAGCCAACACCTTCACCCCTGAAGGAGTGCGAGTTCCATTGCCCACTTCGTGTCCAAGGAAAGTAGCTCTGCTGCAAGAGACCTGCGATTTTTTTGCGTTAACCATTAACCCGGCCTTCTTGACAGCAGAGAGAAAATTAAAATGTTGTCAAGATGTTGTTGCCACGTTTCGGTACGAACTGCGGTGTCATCTTGAAAGGGAGTCACAAACTCCTCCATGCCACGAGTGACATTGTCCATTAGTTTTTGGAAACAAAATGGAGCGTTTTTCATCCCCATGTTCAATCATGAGGGGAGCAAACTTCCCAATGGGAGTTGTGATAGTGGCGGCCATTGAGGCCTGTGGCGTCAAGCGCACTTGCCAAAATCCACGGTTCAAGTAAAAAATGGATATATATTTCCATTTAGCTGCACGTTCAATACATTCCTGGGAATTGGGTAATCTTTAGTTACCGTATTGTTGTTCAGCTCTCTGTAGTCAGCTACAGGACGTGGACTTGCGTCTTCTTTCTGGACGATGATCATGGGTGAACCATGAGGGGAATCGGTTTCAACAATTAAACCTAGACTGAGCATCCGCTCGATCTCAGTAACAATCAAATCACATTTGAATTTCGCGTGCCTATAACATTTACAGGGCTTAACATGCGAATCGATTAATTCCACATCGTGGGTAACAATGTCGGTACGACCCGGCAGAGAAGAAAAGACTCCATCTACACGGTCAAAGACTTTAAGTAAGTCGGATTTCTGTGATTCTGTCAAATCACCTGTCTTTTTAAAAAGACTCATGGCCTCTTTGGAATTAAGATGGCCATCACCAGGCTGGCCTGTCCAGACATGGTCGTGGTGAGGAAACTCGCGTTCGTCGTTAAACGAGTGGTTACTAGACCCTTCCCAAGGCAGATAGGGCTTTAACAAGTTAACATGGTAAAAGGTCTCCTTTTGAGAACCAAAGGATTTGTTAACAAGATAATTTGTATCTGATAAGCGTTTTACCACATCACAGGGTCCATCCCAATAAATTTCTAACTTATTGGTTCTAGCTGGTTTTAGGACTAAAACTTTGTCACCAACTTCGAACTTGCGTTCAACTGCCTTACGATCATAGTAGGTCTTATTTTTGAGTTGACTCTTCACAATATTTTCTTGTGCGAGTTCCCGTGAGTATTTGAATCGTTGCAAAAGATCCAAGATGTACTCAAGGACGGATTGGTGAACGTCAGGTTCAATCCATTGGCTTTTTACAAGCTCGAGAGGGCCTTTTAAATTTCGGCCATACACCATTTCTGCTTGGGTGAAGCCAGTGCTCTCATGTGGAGCGGTGCGAAGTGCAACATTGCACCGGGGAGACATCTTTCCCAGTCCTGGGGATGCTCGTGACAAACGGCTCGCAGCACTGCTTTGAGTTTTCTATGAAATCGTTCCACGCTGTTAGATTGGGGGTGGGAAACACTCAAATTTACACATTTGATTCCACATTTTTCAAGGAATAATGTTGTAAGTTCAGAGACAAAAACTGAGCCCAAGTCAGACTGGAGCTCATTGGGGTACCCTAGTCGTGAAAAAACAAGAAGGAGGACATCAACTACACTTTGACTGTTTGCTTCTTTAAGGGGCACAGCCTCGGGAAACTTTGTTGCCGGATCAAGAAGGGATAAAATATATTTAAAGCCTGCTCGACTAGTAGGTCTACTGGGGCCAACAATGTCAACAATAAATCGGTTGAATGGTTCCCCATCCATGGGCACGAGTACCATGGGGGCAACAAACTTCTGTCCAGATTTTCCATTTTTCTGGCAGGTAAGACACGTTAGAACGAACTGCTCAATGTCACTAAAACACTTGGGCCAGTAGAAATTTGTTAGTACTCGTTCCTTCGTTTTAGAACGATCAAGATGGCCGGCCCAAGCATTGGCATGCGTAGTACTCAAGACCAAATCTCTACACTTCTTAGGAAGTACAAGTTGCCTCTTGATTAGCGGCCTTCCTTCGGGACAAAAAGACTTACGGAAAAGCAAATCGTTTTCAACGAAAAATAATTTATTCTCGTCTTGCTGACTTTTGGGAATTTCAGCATATTGCCAGCACAACTTTAGTGTGGGGAATTCGTGTTGGAGTTTAGAAAACTCGGTTTTGTCAATGTTGAGCAAGTTTGAAAGTTGCTCAGTCCAAATTGTCTGGTTTGGGGCTGACAAAACCATCCATCCCTGCTTGTGGAGGGACCTCACTGAGTTCAGCCTTGCTGCTTGACTCCTCGCTATCGCTAGGGATCTCACGGTAATTAGGGCGCAAGATGGGTAGCTGCTCATTCACGCGTGTCTGTGAACGAGTGATGGCATTTAC